>PVJI01009399.1:0-66941 GCA_004026765.1 Micronycteris hirsuta | reverse complement strand
GCAGGGGAAGCTAGACCAGCGTATCTGAATTGTTGGTTTGTTATCATTGCTGGTGAAAATTCACAAGTAGTAGTTGAGTAGGATATGGCATCAATAATAAACTCAATTTCCTAAACAGACCAAAGGCTGTAAATCATATTGACAATAAAGCAGGGAAGAACTGGTTGCATGAAGATGTGGTTGGACACGTACTGACAGTCAAATGTGGGCACTGAGGCCTCAGATAAATACAAGGGCTGAAATGCGAGGTGTAGGGCAGAGCCAGCTGCATGCCACATTAAAGAGACTTTGTGGCTGCCCTCGGGCACTCCTCTGCACACAGGTCTGCCAATCTGAGACACACCATTGTGTTCACAGGAGTCAGGAGTCCAAATACAACCAGACCAGAATGTCATTGAATGGAGAGAGTGTATTTTTATTTTCCCATCCCTTTCTAAGGGGTTTGGGTCTTATTAGAATGTATTTCCTTGTAATTCCTTAGGGTTGCTTCTTCCTTTGGATACCTTTGGATACCAAGATTCTCTTTTCAAGAATATTGTGAAATCACTACCTATATAAAAAGCCCAATGACATCCATGTCCAATAAGGAAAGTGGCTTAATTGTTTAGGAGGGTGAAGATATTGTAAAACACAGTACCGATGTTAATTTTAAGTAACTAACTTCAATTCATTAACTTAAAAAAATATTTATGTTTGACTATCATTTAGATAGTCACTATGGTCATTTTTTAACTGTTATGTTTTTATTTCTCAAATCTATCAATTGTCTTTTTTTCGTTGTCCAGTTAATGCTGAGGAGGATAAAAAAGACTCTGTACTCAAGTGTTCCTTTGCTGACCTCAGTGATTTTTGCTTAGGTGAGTTAATTTCTAATATTCCCTTTATATATATTCCCCTCCTTAAAGATAAGCTGTCTTCTTCAAGCCTGGAACATTAATTTTTTAGAAAAAATATTTATGTTTGGTTCTTAATCTATGTTGGGTGAGTATAATATTCTGAGATTAAATTATTAAGGTATTTTATATTGTTTGACATTTAAACAATATTTGTAAGCTTGTAATGAATAACAGTCCCATAACTGAAGCAAATGAATAATGTCTGCTGTTTTTCTCTTGGAAAGTTTTTACAATTCTCCATGAATAAGTACATTTAGATCACTATGTCCAGATTTGTCCAATTTCAGCATTATCTGTTGATTTCCTGTTGTGCTGGATGAAGGTTTATCTCATACAACCTTTCAATTTTTCATAGCTATACTGCCATTTTAAATTTAAACCTCTCTACTGACTAAATGTGTTACTGTAAATAGTATATTTGCACATTTATATCACATTCTATCACATTTCAACGGTATGTCTTGACTTCTCACTTGGCAGATATATTACAGCTATGAAAATAATGCTTTCTACAGATGTAGTATCATTTCCTTTAGTACAATTCCAAGTTGCTATGACCTCTGTGCCTCTCTTGAATATTCCTAGAGTCAAGGTTAAATCAATTCTCCTTTCTAACCCTCCCTCAAATAGTCAAAATCATTCATCATACTTACGTCATTGTTTATACCACAAACTTTTGTTAGCTTTGTTTTCCTAGACATTGCTAACATTCTTCTGACATTGTTTTCTTCTTCGGAGAACAAAATATCCCTTTTTCCAAATATTTTCATTATGTTTCAAATTCTTGTTTTTATATCCATCACCTCAATCTTCTTCTTTAAGAAATTCTTGGTTCCATTGAATTTTCTTTGGATTACAGGATAATTCCAGTTTCTAATGTCACATTTATTATTCTTTGCTGGTTCTCATTCTCATTTTCTTCAGAGTATATCCTTAAGCAACTACCTCTGAACGTTGATGTGATGTGCAAGCTTTCTGAGTGATTGTAGATCTGAGAAGACTTCAGTTATCTCTTACTATTGATTGGCATTTGCTTCGCCATAAAATTCTAGATTAAAAATCATTGTTTCCTTAAATTTGGAGACTGTCATCGAGTATCTGTTGTTACTGCTGTTTTTATCTTATTTCTTTGCAATTGATATTTTTCTCTTCTATTTACATTTTTGTTATCTTTGTTCTTTGTGTTATAAAACTCTATAGCACAATGAGGAAGTGTGTGTGTGTGTGTGTGTGTGCACGTGTGTGTTTTAACCCATCCTGCTCTAGAGGTTGTATGTCCTTTCAGTTTGTCTCAGAACTCCTTTTCACTTCTGTATGATTTTCCCACGATGTCAGCCCTTTGTTTTTTCCTTCCTCTCTTTCTGGAGGTCCAATTAAAAGTTAAACATTTCATCATGTGGTTTTGATTTCCATCTTGGATCTGGGAGATTCCCTAAATTTTTCTTCCAACTATCTTTACACATGTATTGGGGGAGGAGGGTGATATAAAATCATACATGTTATTTAATTTCCAAGATTTTTTTATATTCTTAGAATGTAACTTTTAGAGCATGCTATTTTATTTTAAGAATAGATATCTAATCTCTCTAGTGCTATTTGTGATTGTCTTAAGTTTTCTTTGCTCTTTAAATTTTAGCCTATTTTTTCAAGGATCAGTTTGTCTGCTTACTTAAATTAGTCATTCTATTTTAGGCTGTAGAATTCACTAAAATGTATCATCTTTAGTTGCCTGTTTACATTTAAGATGAAAAGAACAGGAAGGCTGACTCAGTGTTTTGGATACATGGAGATGTCTTGGAAGCTGTCAGACTTAACTTTTGATTGAATGGCCAAGAAGTTAGTACACAGATGACCCACCCAGTGTCAGGCTGAGAACCTTACTGTAAAGTGGCAATTCCCACATTAACTGCTCTCTCACTTTGAATTTCTTTAGAGAAAAGTTTTCTCACAGCTTTGTTTACAGAAATTATCAACCTTAGAAATGGAAGCAAATCGACCATTCTAATGGGGTGTAGTTAAAATAATTGTAAAATGTCTACATGCTAGAGTATCACATAACTGTTAATACATTTATTGAACATTTAGTGCATGTTGATAGAGGCGGAAAATAACTTACGTATAAATGTAAACCTCTTATTTTAATTCCTTATTTTAAATGTATTGGAAAAGAACTAGAAAGAAATATGTCAGTATGCTAGTTAATGGAATTTTCACATGGAAATTATTTGACTGTTATATTCTCTTGCTGTTTGTTTTTTCTTTCTTTTTTCTCTAGATAGCATCTAAAATGTTATAGATAAGAGTGTATAAAGAAAATATTTACATCAGAATTTTTTGATAAGTAGAAAAAATGCTCATATTTCAATCAAAATATTACACATATCTACAAATAATTTTCAAAAACTGAAATTTGAAACTAGTTGATAGTTACCTAGTGATTGGAATAATATTGTTACTGAAAGGTTCCATCCTGATACTCCATTAGTAGGCAATATAATATTTTATTTATTTTTCCTGTAACAGTGACAAGTTTACTCAGCTGCCTCTTGGGCTTTCTCTGTTATCACATAAGGTTTTCTTTAGTTGAGCAAGATTTACATTAAAACCTGTCACTCGCTGGGCTTGTCTGTGATCAATGCCTTTGAATTAAGCCTTTTCTTATTCATAGATTGAACACAAGTAAAACAAAGACAGATTCTATCAAAAAGTGATAACAATCTTCCTCCAAACTTATTTTACAACTTTGGAGTGAGTTTATTTATAACCTGCATAAATGACATTCTCATTAGTGAATGTATTGGTGGCCTGGCTCCATCGCCTATACCAGGGTTCTCAGCCTGGCTCCACATTCAGGTCTCGCAGGAGCTTTTAGAACTCCCTGGGTCCCAGCTCCAGAGAATCAGTTTTAAATGGTTTGGAGAGTGCACCTGATGCCTGTAGTCTTAAGTATTCCCCAGATAAATATTACATGGAGCCAGGGTTAAAAATTTGTAGCGTAGAAACTCATATATTGGTTTCTCTATGAGGACATTGTTAAGGTATCTTTTTACAATTTTTAACAAAGAAAATTAGTCATGTTTCTTATAATACTCTTTTTGTGTGTATGTGTCACAGAAGCAGTGCAAGCTTATTA
The DNA here is from genome assembly GCA_004026765.1 of Micronycteris hirsuta. Lineage (NCBI taxonomy): Eukaryota > Metazoa > Chordata > Mammalia > Chiroptera > Phyllostomidae > Micronycteris > Micronycteris hirsuta. Next base: position 62,912 of record PVJI01009399.1, on the reverse strand, counting down.
AGTTTCCTAATTAAGGGAAGACAACCACCAGCAGATTCATTTCATATAAAGTGTCAAAAAGAACATTTAATCAGAACAAATGCATTCAGAATGCAAAGGTCTTGTCTATAGTAATTAATTCTGAAAGAGGTTACTATTGTTAGTTACTTTCTGGTAAAAAAAAAAAAAAAGGAACAAAAGCCTTGTCCAGAATATTCATAAAAGCAGTACAGTGTGCATGTCACTGTTCACTAATAATTCTCCCATATTAGTACTTGTTCACAGCCTAACAGTCATTCCAGTGGTGCAGACCTGTCTATTCACTCCCAGGCTTCTTATTTTTCACCACTTACCATCACAAATATTACCGTTTTCTCCAAACACTTAATATAGTTTGATGTCCTATCTCCATTTTTCCCCTTAATTCTAGTACAATATATCTCAGTCATCCGACACACTCGACTTGCATTTATGTCTCTCCAGGCATAAACAGTTTAGCACTTCCCAGCATCATTCTATCATTTATTCAATTTAGAGAAATATCACAGCTTTTTAAGGATTGAAAACATATACATATGAGGTGTTCACTTTTATAATGAAGATGAGAATGAGCTGTAGCTGACTGAAATTATCACCAAACTGACTGATGTGTCTGATTAATGGCTTTTCTTTTTTACAGTAAACTTCTTTGAACTGCCAATGAGAATATTAATGCTGTGGCAGTGTGAACTGCAGGTCTTCAGCACTTCATTGAGGATTGATATTTCTCGTTGTTCAAAATTAGAGTTATAGAGGAAGGACTATTCATATTTTATTGGTTCAGAGCTGGTATTTCCACTTTGGTCGTACAACAAGATTTCTAGTATGCTGTTTTCCCAGCCAGACAGTAGTCAAATCTCCATTCTTGTACCTGTTAGCTGTATGACTATGGCATATTATTAATCTCTCTGAGCCTCTGTAATTTCCTTTGTAAATTGGGATTAATTATTCATACTTTGCAAGATTGTGGAATTAAATGAAGAGGGATAGCTTCATCATAGCTCCTAGCAAGAACATCATCATAGAGGTTCAACAAATATCTGTTCATTGCTTTATGCAGTAAGTAAGCTTATCTTTCAACAACAAATTCTGCTAGTCTCAGAGATATCTTCACTAACCAGCTGTTCCAATTATAACCAAAACGTGGTTCTTATGGCAGAGTGGAATAACAATAATTTACCGAACTTTTACTACATAACTGTCTATGTGCATTATCTCAATTCTCATGACAATTTTTTTGGTCAGATACTACTATCTGCCTTTTTCTTACAGAAGAGGAACCCAATTCACTAAGAAATAAAATAATTCACAAGTGCCTTATAGCCAAGGGAGAACTGAGATGCTAACTCAGGAAGTCTTAATGCCTGCCTTCTCCCTTACGCACCACAATAGGGACCGAGACCTGTAAGGTGAAAAGCGGTCAGTGATGTCCACAGGGCAATAGCTCTGCAAGATGTTAGTAAGTACCAGGATTGGAGCAGCAAAAAGATGGACTGAGGGGTCACATTATATGGTAAAATATATCCTGGAGGTAATCTATTAAAGAGAGCTAATCAGGTTGAGAGGTTTGGAATTTTGTTTGTTCTTTTTATGACCATTTCTGAGCCTTTATTTCTACTTTTCATAGAGCAGCTCACAAAGCCAGGGAACCGTTTCACTCCATGTTCCCAGCCATAGAGACAACAACACACAAACACACTCACACAATCATACACATACACACAATCATTCTGGAAAGTGTTGATCCATGTAACAATGACCTAGAATTTCTGATGTGACAATAATCTTGTCCATCAATCCTAGAAACCTTGCTACTACTTATCATCCACCTTTTTTCTTGTTAGAATACCTGAAAATAACCAGGACCCAGAAATTCATATAAACAGGTAACCCATGTTTGATTCTGCCCATACCTGTGGTGCCATAAAATCAGGTAACTCTGAAATGAAATAAATAGGGTTCATTAAAACCAACATAATTTGGGTCCAACTAACCAATATATACATCTGTCATCTAATCTGGCGAAATTAACATTTTGCTACTGTTATGAAACAGTCCCTTCTGGAAGTGGTTTATGTCAGACAGTTCAGGCATTTGTTTGCTTTCTCTAAGTGTAATAGTCTAGGTTGGTGAAGTTTTCATTGGTCTTAAAACAGTTATGGTCAAATGAATACATGCTAATTGTGCTTTTGTTCTGTAATATTAGATAATTTCTACCAATTTTATTACTTTCACCAGCAGTGTTTCTTATTAACGTGGAATAACAAGGACTTTCTACTAATGTCAGTTTATTTAAGAATTATAGAAATAAGGGAATTGTACTGAAATAACACACTGTTTTCCGGTTATGGCCACCTTACAGTCACTGCAGATCTTTTCAATTGTTTATTAAACACATTTAAATAAGTTGTTTGGGCTCAGTTCTGAAATTATACTTAGAATCTGACACTGCTCACCGCTTTCCGCTACAAGTGCTGTACTCACTGCTACCTACACCTCTGGCCAGTCTGCCTCCAGCTCTTGGTAGAGTGGTATAATATAGCAACTCCTGACTGGTCTCCGCTCCAACTCCTGCCTCCTGATATTCTGCTCTACAAACAGCAGTTACAGGATGCTTTAGTGAAAGGAAAATTAAATCTGATTATTTCTCTACTCAAATTCCTCTATATTTCCCATTACATTTAAAACGTAAACTCCTTACTGTGGCTTCTGAGATCTTATAAGATCTCTGGGCCTGGCCCCGCTGGGCCATTTCTTAATGCTTTCTTTTACTTAGAATGCTACAGCCAATCAAAAATTTTTTGTTCCTTGTTCAGAATACATTTTCTCTTATCCCAGGGCCCCGCACTGATAGAGAGAGAATTCATACAAGCTTGACTTTGTGTCTCTTAATCTTGATTTATTTTTATTCATAGTATGTAAGTATTATCATGTGATTTATTGAAATTATGTGATTTATTTTTCTCCCTCTTTCTGTGTTAAGAGGACAGAGACTTTGTCAATCTCATTGATGCTTGTAGTCCAGAATCAAGAACAATACCTGGCATATAGTAGGTACTCAAAGAATATTTTAGGATCAGTGAAAGGCCAGATGAATGGATGAAAGACCAAGAGGATAATGACACACATACCTTTGGAGAGTCTGCTGTAGAGTTCATTACCTTGAGATCTATGATGTTATTCATCACTGTGATTTTTCTCACCTGTTAAGAATCAGTACTTTTCTTATTTTTCTCACTCAGGACCTAATTTGATTATGTTCCTTATTTTCACTTAAATTGTGTGGAAAAATCCTTTTTGTAGAGCATTTAAAGACCCAACAATTATCACTGTTAAGAAATAGCAGAATGCTTTTTTTAACATTGCTATTACGTGAATCCTCCCTAATACTCAAAGTCATTTAGATGCTCCCTCCTTTCTGTTATCATAGCACTTTGGGTATGACTTTATTTACACTCAATTCACTAAGTGATAATAAGTGCTCTTTGTGTCTGTCTTATTCATATTGCCTAGCAGATACTATCTATTCAAGGATAGCTGGATAATGATGACTGGGTGAATGTTTGGAAGGATGCATGTGGATAGATTTAAACAGTAACACACAGTGGAAAGCAGTTTATCTGCAGGATTTGGTTAGTGGTGGGGTTTACCAAGTTCCATTCCTCTCTGTGACTGGCTAGTGTCAAGACTTTAGAACAGTGACAGTGTTAGGGAGAAGTTGGCAACAAAGGAACTACAAAGAATAAACCTGGATCTTCATTATCATGTTTTAACCACTGAGTAATCCATGAATGGACCATTAGAATTATTCTTTACAGGAAACTTTGGTGAAATAATAATTTTAAACATCATAGAATGTACCAGCAGTCCAAAGGTACAGTTTGGGGTTAGCTCTATTGCTAACTACACACTATCTGTGCTTCAGTTTCCTGACTTGTGATATCAATAATATGGTTTGATTCCTTATTATAATGTAAGTAAAGCTTGTTTGAGCAGAAATGAATTAAGAAGTTTTGTTAGATGCAAATAAGAGAATACACGTTGGAGGTAATATATAAATTACAAAGTCTAACCATAATCTTAGCCCATTATGATTATTATTTTAATCTTCAGCTTCAGCTACTCTGGCAGCTCTGGAACACACCACCATCAGCAACGGGAAGGTTGCAGAATTACAAGTAAATGGAGGCCAACTAATAAGATCACTCATGCATATTTAACATTATCCAAAAGTTACCTCATCCATTTCCAGATGCTCCAGCAGTTATAGTGTAATGTAACGAAGTAATGAAATAAAATGGCATTGTACTAAAGAAGAATGATTGAGCTGTAATAATTTGGCTATTAAAATTACACTTCCAGAGATGGGCCTAAGTTTTATGTTGCAAACATAATGGCCTGCTATACTGATTGGTCCCCTTGAGCTTTGAGCTGATGCTGGTTCACAAACAAAATTTAGAAGACCTAATGGATTCCCACTCAAATCAACTTTTCATCATAAATCATATTATTGATGAATGTAAAAGGGATTTATAATGAAATTTTAAATTGTTCCTTGGTATACTAAAGGTAATTACTTTGTGTCTTATCCTCTTAGGCTTTAAAATGGAAGACGTCTTTTTTATTAGCCATACTTTATGTATTTTGTTTGGTAGATTCCTAAACACTAGAATTGTGAGTTTAAGGAAAGGCCAAGGAAAAGGAATATATATTTTTTCAGTACCTAATGCTTTCAAGTTACATATTTTGTTCTTCTTACTCCTTGGAATCAGAGGACTTAATATTTCCAAATTTCAGATTAAGAAACTATAATGACCCACTGCCATTAGGCTAATAAATGGCACAACCAGGATTTTGACTTGGGTTGCCTAAAACCAATATTAGTTCTCATTCTGCTAGGTCAGACTCCTTACTGCTATACCATATCCGGTCTTTGCTCAGGAGTAACTACAATTCTCTGTACTATAATAACGTTTTCACCTTTTGTACTGGCATCTTTCCTCACTACTTTATTTTTCTCCCATGCACTGATCACAAAGCATACTTAATATTTCACTTAATTTGCTATATTGTTTTTCTGCTCTTGTTTGAATGTTTCTTGATGGCAGTGTTCTGTTTGCTGCTAGAACTCCAACTCTTAAAAGAACGTCTGGCATGCCATAGGTGTTTAATAAATAATTATTGACTGAAGGAAATTCAATTTACCTAAATCTAGGGGAGACATTATAGTTTATTCACAAACATCAGCTTTGAAGTCAGATCTTGATGTGTTTCAAGTCAGAATGCACCCTTTGCTGATTTGGTGACTTTGGCATGCTACTTAATTTGCATATGCCTTAGTTTATTATTAAATGTAAGTAAAGAATGTAACTAAATGCAGGTCCAGCTGCCTGCCATTTTGAAAGCCAATACTCGAGAGACAGATGCTGGTGTAAATGAAAGAGATTTATTTAGCTATCCAGTCACCTGAAAAGATGGGGGACTCGTGTCTTAAAGCCATCTTAACATCTCAGTGTAGGCATGGGTTTTTCTAAGGAGGGAGAGGAGAGGCAGAACAGTGAGATCTAGAAAAGGGGGTTGAAAAGTTTTCTACATGAAGACCAGCATAGTCCATTCTGAAAACGGGTCATGTCATCCTGGTTTTCCGTCATCCTGCTTTTCCTATTGAAGGTCAACACATCTCTCAGATCTGGCATCACTGAATATGGGAGTCTGTAACTTTGGAAGTTAGTTACGAGGATTCTCACATAAACATGCTGTTCATCTACAAGCTGCATGTTAGTCAGAATCAGCACTTACAGAAACAATGTCAAAAGAATGGTGGGGTGGGTTACTATTCTCCACTGTTACAAAAATTATACCCACCTTGTAGAGTTGTAAGGATTGAAGAAAATAATGTACATAAAGTTTCTGGCTCTTAATATGTACTCAGTAAATGTTAACCATTGATCAGCGTTAGCTATATTAATAGGTCTAGGTATAACCCTAAATGCTTAGAGCACTTTAACATAATTAGTAATTAATTATATCCTAAAACATGGTGTGACCTGTCCAATCTTAGTTCATTCCAGTGCTAAGATCCTGATATTACTAGCTTTATATGGCATAACACATTATAGTGTATTTTAAGCTTTACTAATAAAGATATTAATGTATGTTTTATAATCAAACTTGTCTTGTTTTCTGTCATGATCTTATGTCAAATGATCTAACTTTTTAAAGCACTATACAGTTGTCCATGTTAGAATTTGTGGTTAATAGTTTATTAACAGTTTTTAAAAAATAACTGTCTCCATAATGTTTTCATGTATTTGAAAAAAGTTAAACCTATATGAATCTGTCTGTTTTTTTTTTTAATTTGAAGAGATATTTGTATCACGGGGAATATAAATTTTGTGAAGTGTGTCAACAGTTCTTATAGCCACCATAGAGATTTTGTGCTTTATACTCTTTTACACTGATTACAGCTTGTTCATTATTTTTTTTAATCTTTCTTGTAATGTATGGTAGCATTTCTTTTTTGGTTTCTCAGACTTCTTAAGGAATCTTAAGTCAAATTCACATTTATAAAACTTTATAACTTTTTAAGAAAATAAATTCTCAAATGTACACAGCTTTTAATTAATCAAATAAATGTTCAGAAATCTATTGAATTCTCACAAATATCTATATTTGTATGTACTATCTCTTGATACTGAATTTTTACAAATATCTCTAACTTCAAGTTCAAAAAGGTGGTGTCCAGTAAAATGTGCATAATTCTAATTTTATTTTCAAAAAGTCTAAGTACATCAAATACCAGAGATGCATTTAATTTTTATGAAAGTTATTCTAGTGTCACTATTAATCCACTAACAGGCAAGCTTTCATGTTACTAATTTTTTTGGCTTACTTACTAGGTGGATGGGTCATAAGATAATTATACTTGGCTGAACACTGGGAAAATATGAAAAAAAAGGCAAGATTAGTACATGCAAAGAGACAGAAAATAAAAAAGGATAAAAATGGATATAATTACCTTTTTCTCTTTTGTAGCCCTAGGAAAAGATAAGGATTACTCGGATGAATCAGAACATGCTAATTATGATCGTTCTCGGCTTATTAAAGATTTTGTTCCCAAAGACAATTCTGAACCCAAGAGAAGATTGCCAAAGGTAATGTGAATTAAACTATCAACAAGCCACTTGAAGGCCATGACTTCTAAAACCTTTTAAGTTTTCAACAGTAATCTACATAGCGCTGGAGGGTGTAAGAGGACACACAGTTTCATAGATATGTCTAAAGATGCAAAATTCAAAAGTAATGTGTAGATATCACATCATTTTTATTATACCCCAGAATTTAAAAAATACAATCTGAATATGAAATTATTTAGTAATATCTTCTTTAGGGAAAGAACCTAAAGGAGAATAAATGGAATAATTTTCCCATTATTCCACCATTTTTCATGCTTTTGGAAAAGCAACATGGTTTAATGAATATATGAATTTTAGTATCAAATGGACCAAGATTTGAATTCCAGTTCCTTTACTTACTAATTTTGTTAACTTGAGCAGGTTAAACTCTCTCAGCCTTGTTTTCCCTGTCTATAAAATCAGAATCACTTTGTCTGCTTGACAAAATTCTTTGCTGACTACCTGAGATAACCATATGAAATTATCTGGAGCACAGTGAAAGCTGACTATATAGCAGGTTTTTATGACACCTTGGAAGCTGATAATACCTCACTGAAACTATAGTTCATTAACAGTGAGTAACCAGGATAAACTTCAGTTTTAAAAAAATCCTTGCTTGAGCAACCACACCATCTCTCAAAATCAGACTCTTCAAGGCACCTGAGTGCGGCCGTCCAACACCCTTTTGATGTGTTCCAACACAAATCCTGGCTCAGTTCAAGTTCATTGTTTTTCTTGTTTTTTATTGCTTAAAATAGGAATGCCTTTGTAAAATTTCAGTTTAATAGAAGGAATGACAGCTTTCGTTGTCACTACATGGCTAATAATCACACTTGTGAATATGAGGTCTGTCTGGAAAAAGTCCAACCATTGTTAATGTAATGAGAACAGTTTGCACAACATCGATGTAACCTGGCAGCCAAGGAAGGTGGACTGGAATGTGCATGTGTGAATAGTGATGACTTCACTGCACTAGTCAGTGGTGGTGGTAGACGCCATTAAGTGAGCATGTGTACTCTATGGTCGTCGCATTTAAAATGACTGGGTGAGTGTGAGCAATGAATCTGCATCAAGTTTTGCATGAGGCTTGAACATTCCACCTGAAAACTACTGAGATGATTCAGAAGGATGCAGCTATGGGCAACTGGTGATTGGCAGCTACATTATAGCGATGTGCCTGTACAAACTTCATATTATTGCAGTTTTTTGTTGAAACATCAAATCACCCAGGTGACTCAGCCCCATTACAGCCCAGATTTGGTGCCCTGCAACTTCTGGCTTTTCCCAAAACTAAAATCACCTTTGAAAGGGAAGAGATTTCAGACCATCGGTGAGATTCAGGAAAATACAATGGGACAGCTGATGGTGATTGGAAGAACTGTGTGAGGTCCCAGGGTGCCTACTTTGAAGGGGACTGAGGCTTCATTGACCTACATACAATGTTTCTTGCATCTTCTTCAATAAATGCCTCTATTTTTCCTATTACATGGCTGGATTCTTTCTGGACAGACCTCATATATCACATTCTCTGTAATGTTTGCTTTGGTTTAACTTGGATTAATTTCACAAATCCTTTTTTTAGTCGCCACCAAAGCATTAATGAAGAAAAATGGCACAATTTAAATGTATTATACAAGAGGCCAAACTTCAATAAATACATGCAGGGATAAATGTTGTGCCAAATTTAATCATTCTTCTTTGGTTTTTGTTTAAAGGAGTCACTATTTTGTGCCTGTATTCTCAGGGTATTCTCAAACCAGAGGCTGCTCTCCCTGAGTTTGTTTTGTCTTCCTCTGTACATGATCAACACAATGGATGTCTAGAGAGTCTATTATCTGTAAAGCATTGTTCCAAATGACTTGAAAGGGGAATTATAAGAAAAATTGAGGAAAAACAGATGTTTTTCCACATGCCACCAATGATACCCTCCATTTCATTTCTGCTCAGCAATAGTCATTTCCCAAATCTCACTTTGTCTAAACTTGAACTTCAGAATATACAATTAAGGAGAAAGTGTTAAACCTGCATGCATATTTCGGTGTAAATATTTTCTGATTGATTTTGAGTTCACATGGTGAACTTTTATTTTTTTTTATTTTTTTTATTTTACTTTTTTATTTTGATCAAGTATTTACTGCTTCTGATAATTTAGTAAGCTAAGTATATCGGTAAGGCACTATAGATTGTTTTTTAATTAATCTTCAGAACAATAAATTGCATCTTTAGAATATTTTGCTTCAAATTATTAACTTTACCATGTGTTATTTAATTATACTAAAATTCTTTAATACTTTAAAGATAGAAAAACATCTGCAATATTGAAATCTAATATGATGATATTATATTGATAAAGTAGTAGGACATATTTTTTCTTTATTTGGAAGCTAGTATGTGCAAAGCTTGGCACTATAGGGCAGAGAAAGATGGCAAACATAGAGCAGGTTTCGCTCTCCAGGTGCTGGGATGCAGTTCAGATACAAGCATATAAATGGAGAAAGCTAACAGCTCTAGAAATTAGAGATGACACTAAATATAGGATAAGTCAAGATTTAGCTGGCCTGACTCTTTATAATAGAAAATATTATAATATCTCATATTTAAATATCTCAGAAGCATTGCAGTAGATAGAAAATTGACCATACGACCCTGAAAAAGACAAAAACAAAAACAAGAAAATAAAAAAGAAACTGAAACAATCAAATCACTGAAAGAACAAACGGCTACTAGAAAACAGAAAAAAATCAATTGGAGAAAATTCAAAAAGAGAAAACCCTTCTCCAGGATCTGTAAGACTTGGCATTGGGTATTTAAAGATTCAAAGGAACCAAATTGGTTACTAGAAATGAGTGCAAACAAACACATCTTTTGTCAAGTTCATTGGTGTATACAGATTATCTATGTGCCCACATTGAATATTCATGTATAACTTTAACTATTTATCCAAAACTCTCCATCCATGTGAAATTATTTAATGATGCCTATTAAACTGATTCTTGCATACTGCTTCCTATATCATGTCAACACATAATATGGAAGAAAAAGACAGATGAGTTTCCTAGTTAAGCTCGCCAGATTGAAAGACAAATGGTATTGTTTTTTTTAGTAGGGGACAGTATTTACCACATCAATGAATAAAGACATTTTAAATTAAAAAAGAAAATTTGCCACACTTCTTTTTTTGCTGTGTCCGCTCTACTTTCAGTGAGACTCTACAGGTCCCCTCATCAAGAGGTGAAAAACTCAAACTGGCCTTGGGCCAGTGTCGGCCAGCAGACTGCTGTACTGGCGAAGATGAGCTAGAGCTGAACTTCAGACTCTTAAGATCTTGCACTCATATTCTTTCTCTGAGGACTCTGCCTCCGCCATGTGAACAAGTCAGAGCTATTCTGCAGGAGGGTGAGACCATGTGGGCCAGAGCTTGGTGAGCCCAGTTGCCCAACCTAGGCAGAAATAGGAGAAACTTCAGTGACAAAGAACAGGAGACATAGACTCGTGAAAAAGTCCACCTGAGACAGCCTACCCACAGAATCCTGAGCTACATAAAAAGTGTTTGGGGATAGTTTGTTTCTCAGGAACAGCTAATGAAGACAACCATAAATGTTAAAAGATGGCATGTTGCTGCTATCAGTGATTGCTAATAAAAAGTGAATTTTTCATCAGTTACTGGGAATATTTGCAAAATCGTCTCCGAGTTTTTCACATCATACTCATATTATCCATTTAATTCTATAGAACCCAAGTATATTTAAATATCATAACATAAATTGCATGGTGTCTAAGCAACCTACATAAAACTTTCTGAAATTACCATTTCTAAAACTCTATTTACAAAAGTGCTTTCTTTCTAATAACATTGAAGTAGGTCAAAATTCCAAGATTACATTTAATTGGACTATATTTGTATATAGAGTTAGTAGTAGTCACAAACATCCAATAAAAATAATGAACTAATTTTTTAAAGGCAAGTTTACTCCCTTTGAACATTTTGACAAAAAATTCTCTCACACCTTTGTGGATAGAAATCCAGAAGGAAAATTTGTAATGTAAGAAAAGAATCAATTTCATAAATTTATGAACTGGATTTCTTGGGCTATCTCCAAGCAAAGTCTTGATTGAGTATAGTGGGATCGTTTTTAACAGAGTTCAGGTTAAACATGATTGTCTTTCTCTGTCACAGTAATATAGAGAGCACTGTGAATAACACTTAAAGATAAGGTCCTATTGTCCACCGGATGATCCTCAGAAGGAAGATTCTTCTCTCCGTCAAAGAGCCATGTGCTACATACCAGCTGGAGGCCCTAGATGTGGACAGTGCATGACTGTCTACAGTCAGTCTAAGTTAGGAAAATATAGACCTGTGAAACAGAATCCATGATTTCTGCTTCATGAAGAGTTTGCTGCTACTACCGTCTCCAGGGATGCCAACAATAACTACAGATGTTGCCAATAATGAATATGAGAATATAAATCTATATTACAAATGATGGTGATGTCTCCTTTTACAGAACGTTTGGTATCAAATTAGACAGAAAAGAGGTTATGGGCTAGGAAAATCTTAGCATGAATATTTTATCAGTTCATTAAATTTAAATCTCTAGACCATTCAATTTGATTGTGTAAACTGGCAGATGGTGTACATCTTGAACTCAGTAACAGGAATAACTTTCTGTTAAGCCTAGAGATACTGACCATTTGGTGGAGAAGGTGAGAGGGAGCTGGCTCTGTGGCCTTTTATAACGTATCTTTTAGATTGGTGTTGGCAGCTCCTTTATTTGCCTCCATGGCTCTTTCCCTCTATGTGACGTACAGGGATTAATATTCTGTATGTGCACATTTTTCTAAGCAATTGGGGAAAAATGATGATGAGCTACAAAATAAAAGACTAAACTTGACCTTATATGGCTGTTTTAATTGACAAAATTATACATGAAATCAAATGTTAATTATCTGAATTTATTCAGATAGTTATTTTCTAAAGAGAAATGTTAATACTTTGCTAACTGTAGGACTTAAGGTGATATGTTTTTATGTTTAGTAATATCATTATGGACAATGATACCCTAGTATTTGAGTTTCATGTAAAATATGGGGCATACAGCACATTATCTTGATTTATTAATTTTTTGGCCAGTGTTTTACATTTATCTTCTTGCCTAGTATTAAGAAAATTGCTTTTCCAACAGCTCAGAGGATGCCTGGTCTGGTCGGCAGAATCTGTGATACCGAGGAGGCCATTGTCCTCCCTGCGATCGTTGGATGCGTCTCCCTCCCTTGTCCCATTTAATTGCTTCTAGTGTATATTTTACAGAAGATTTAGTATAAGGTTTTCCAGAATGATTCCACATCATCTGTGGATTGCTTTAATTTAAAAGTGCGTGCCTGTGTGTGATGACAGAGGTAAATCGGTTACAAAATACTGGTTCTTCAAAAAACGTGCAAATGTCTCATGAGTTATTTGGAGGGGATCAAAACATTTTAGATGCCTACCTCACATCTTGTAACAAGAGCATAAGCTCTCAATGGATATTAAATTCAAAATTAATATGTAAAAATAACCATTTAACACAGTTTTTAAAAATTGGCTTTTTAAAATGGATTTTGTAAATCAGCAATAAAGTTAATCATGGAAAGCTTAATAGATTTGAGTATTTACATACTAATCAGTATCAAAATTACAATCAAATTTAAAGTAAGATATAAAGTTAACTTTTGATAATGAACTGACATACCAGAATATACAGGTATGTAAGGATGGTTGATATTCTTAATCTGCAAAGATATCACAATAATATAATTAATAAATTCAGGGGTAAATAATTATTGAAAAACAATATAATTTTAACATGTAAAACGATAAGCAGCACTAACAGCAGAAATACAAATGAGCAATGCTCTTTTACACCAAATTAGGAAATATTTTAATGCAGAATAAAATCTAGAATTTACACCATAAACTTTTCATTCCATTTCTTTCTCGTAGATGTGTATGTTGATCCAAATTTTCTGGAAAACAATTTGACAATAAGCATTACCAGCCTTAAAATAATCTTGCTCTTTGACCCACTCTAGGAATTTATCCAGAGAATGTAATTAAATGTTATTCCAAATAATTATGTTTAAGGATGTTTCTCACACTGTAATTTGTGAGGAATGGGAGGGATTAAAGCACTTAAATGTTCAAGAATAAAAGATGAAATTAAAAATAGAAATGCCCTCAGACAAAGCAGTTGAAAGATAGCCAGTCCCCCCGGTGTGGCTGTATAAGAAGGTGGTTACAAAAACCATATGCGAAGTTTGATGCCAATTTCTTTCCCACTAAGAAAATCTTACACTTTAAGAATTTTTATAGTGTTTATGCTTTCTTAAATTTAAACCATAAGTATTACCATATTATCATTCCCATTTTAAAATTGTACATAGCTAGTAAATGACTGAGCTAAGCTTTATGTATGTATGTATGTATGTATTTCTGAGCTAAGCTTTAAAATAAGATGATGCTGTTTCCCAAGGTGCTTTTCCACATTGCTACACTGGCAAGACAAGAGCAATTCAGGACTTTACCTCTTTAGTCTGGTTACCATAGTAAGTGGCATTTCAGTTAGGGCCCCTAATACGTATTGATCACTTACACACCAGAGGCTGTGGTTAAGCACTGTGCATGCATCATCTCAGTAACTCTCACAACTCAATGAGAGTAGGTAGTAGTGGTCTCATTTTAGCAATGCAGAAAGTAAGCTTAGAGAGGAGAGTTTCTAGCCCAGTGTCTGAGCTGGGCAGAAACAGAGCATGTCTCTTTGACTCCAGGACCCTGTGCTTCTCTGACTTTGCTTCAATAGTTAATATGAGAATTACACTCAGATATATTAATCATACCTGACTAAAGCCCTAAAACATTTCTCTGAAGTAGACAGCTCAGCATTTTAATAATTGCGTGGCTAATTTACAAAACCCTAGGAGTGGATTGACCTGTTTGTAATTACTCTTGTATCAACAAACTAATAAAAATAAACATGGAGTCTGTTACAAAATACTAAACCTCAGCAAAAATAATGAAAAGGGAAAAGATTTATATGCCTTGGAATTGCATAATATTCAGTATACTAAATATTTTCAACTGCGTCTGCTACACAGTATGGAACGGCCCTTGCTGATCAGGGGATAAAAAACACCCATCTCTTCCACAAAAGCTCCCGCCCTATGTTTGCCAACCGCTCTGTATAGAATAGAACACTAGGGTATCAAGGCATGGAGACATTTTAATTATTAGAATAGATTTAGATGAGGGAAGGATCTGCTGGGGCAGATCTTTCAGTTCCCTTAAAAACTATAGAGGAAATAATGTGCTTGTCTACTTAGGAAGTCTTATTGCATAAGAGATACAGAAAACCAACAAGATGGCATACATGTTTTCTCTCTCCTGAAACTACGATCTTGGTAATTAGACACACAGCACACTCCCCCAATCACCAGCTTATGGATTTTCCCCATGGGTGCTTAAGAGCTCATTTTGGGAGATCTATCTTCTGAGCCTCCCTGGAGGACCTTAACTGTAAAATGAGAGCTGCAGAAACTTGACTGCAGAAATTTTAAACATGTTTATGGGATATGAAAGTAAATTCAATATATGAGTGTGTGAACATGGCAGTTAATTGTATAGATAATTGCTCTACTTGATATTTATACATGTGATCAATATAGGCTCACATTAAATTAATGTTGTAGCTACTTAGACATGAAGACAGTCAGAGAAGGCAGATCAAAAGTAATGTCATTTGAGGAAACTGAAAATCAAAGCTACCTCACTCACCCCCATCTCCAGGTTATGGAGGTAACGGGTAACCAGGCCCTTCGGTTATGTGTATATCGGAAGGATCACAGGATTGAGAGTTGGAACATTAATGATAATGATGATATTAAATAGCTATAACAGCTAAAATTTATTAAGGACTTTTCAGGGATCTTGTTGGGGACCTATATTCTTTCGGTCTCCCAGTAACTCTGAAAAGCTATGGTGCATTTGTAACCACATTCCATACATGAGGGAACGGGGGCTTATACTGGCAAAGGGACTCTCTTGCCATCAGACAGTTGGGTAAGCAGTAGCAGGAATTATACAGACGCCACCAGAGTGTGGAGCTCTGTTCTGTTCTGTACACACGGTCCGGCACCAATAATGCCCTGTTTCAGTACAAAAACTTTTATTACAAAATCGTAAGCATGTAATTCTGTAACATAACAATATCACACTCAAGCACACCATATGACATTTTAGGTGAAATATTCAAGTTAAAACTATAAATTATTACACCATATCACTGCCCTGCCACCCCACTCACACAGACCTTACTTCTGCTGGACGCTGTATAATGGGGGTGTGCCCAAAGGGCTGTACAGGGGCCATGAGACAAGTGTATCACATAGGTAGAGAACATGCTTTCATTACTGGGGTATGACTGAATATATTAGGGACTGTGCGCATTGTGCTTTTCTTGATGTTTTATGCTTAAGATAAAATATACTAGAATTGAGAGTCCCGTGCTTAGATCTCGATAAACTATAAAATACCCCTTCCCTGCTGCTTACAACTCTTAGCTGCCCATGCCCTTTTCCTCCATTCACATAGGCATGCAGGCTTCTTAATGTCACCAAGTAAATCATCAAAATACGGATATTTTGAGCAGCTACCACTAATCTCAAAGGAAAAGGATGTCAACAAAAATAAAGCACTCTTGTGTTTATGAAATAACGTCTGATGCTTGTGGAATTTTTTTTTAATTATTGCTGTTGAGGTTTTTGCAAGATACAACTCGAGATTGCAGATGAGGGTGCCCGTCATAGAAACCTAGATGTGGTTTTATGAATCCCCTGATGCCACAGGCAATTTAAACCCAGGGGTTATAGTAACCCACCATGTGTTGTTTAGAAGTTTCAGATTATTGCGTGTAGTTAAAACTTCCTACTTCGTGAGAAGCAATGGTTAAGCCTGCTGACTAGCTCAAGGCCGGACCCATCAAGTGGCTGCTTCTTAGCTCCATGTCTCATCAGTGCCAGTCACAAGTTGTCCTGTGGAGGCTTTCTTGACAGAAATAAATGTAATTCTCTGTTGCCTCTCATCAAGTGAATGTTAACCACTAGGAGGAGGGCGACCAAAACTCTCGACTTCATTTATTTATTTACTTTTACATACCAGTTACTGTCATCACCTTCCGATTACGGTCACTTCATTATATTCAGCCCAGTGCCAATATAATGTGATCTCAAGTTCAACGGATGCAGGATTTTTCAGAAATTACAAAGGTTTGTTTTTATTGTGCCTTTCTCTAATGAACAAGAAAATGAGACAATTTCCATGAAAAGCTGAACAAATCAATAGGAATTCCTAGTGAACTTGACTCAGCTATCATAAAACATTACCTGGCTCACCAATGAAAAAGACTCATTTGCCAGACCACTACTGTTCAGACTGAAAGATACCTCGATACCTCCTTCCTTGTATGCTAATCTGCACAACTCATTCAAATAACTTAAGAAAGTGAAATACATGATTAAAAATTGACAATAAAATTATCAAAATGTCCTATGACTAATTGTCACTTAGGTGAATCATACATTGACATATTAACTAATGAGACATGAAGGCAGCCTCCTGCCGCACCCTATTCCTAACTCCCTTAAAATAAAGTAAAAAAAAAACAATACAGGTATTCTTCTAACGAGATGAGCTGTCTGTTTTTAAAAGTCATTATTCAGGCTAAGGCATTTAAAGAGTTGTCTAAAAACCCCTCCAGTCAGATGCTTTGTGCAGCATTCAATATGTAACACTCCAGCTAATGGAAAAGCAGACGTGGAGGGGAGAACTCAGGCTGAACCATGCTTTAAAGGAGGTTGTCATTTGAGACTCCAGTGTCAGCAATGAAGGATTCCGAATGCAGCTGAACCCGGAATTCTGACCGTGGTATGTCTAATAGTACATCAATCTATATTACTTTTCTGTTTTCTTAAAAATTGGTGGAGAAGCCAATTAAGAATAATTGATATTGGTTTCAGAATAGGGGATGAGTATATCTGTTATTTCAAAATATTAGAAATGTATTTCTAAAAGTGAGAAATGGAGGATCTATATGGTTATATTTTATCAGTTTGGCTTGCATGTAAAACAAATGCTGCCTCTCAAATTTTGACTATTTTTAAACTCATTTGAATGTTAGTTTCATTGAAATAGTCATTCACAAATTCTATTCTAAAATTAGTTCTTGATTCAAAAATGTATAAGATAGAATTACTTGTTAAAGTACTTATTTTGAAATGTGCTTAAAAATTATTTTATACAAGATGTTAAGGTAAATAATTTGAAAGTAGAAAATCTGAGAAAAAAATCCAAAGTTGAAGCATATCTCATACCAATAATGTTAAAATAAACAAGTAACACAACTATGAAATTAACTGTGATTTAAGCTAGGGAACAAAACAAGAGGTGTTGAACTTGCTGTCTTAATTTTTTCATAGTTTAAAGGTGATAAAAAATTAATGTTGTCCCATTCTGAGGGCTTTATTTTAATTTCCTTGTTTAAAAATGTTAACTGCTTTTCTTTGGACATGAGAGGTTTATTTTCTAAATATGCATTTAAGATTAGATCACTTAAAATGGATAATCACTGGTATGGAAATGTGTTCTTTTCTTTAAGGAAAAAAAAGTATTTAAAGATTCCTTATATAGTACTTAAATATAAAAATCAGTCAGCTAGAAAAAGGTATACCTATATTTATTCTCTGTAAATTACTTCCACTAAGAAGATATGACAAGCTTATATATATATATATATATATATATATATATATATATATACATATATATATATATATATATATTTAATGTTGATTTCCTTGAGAACCAGTAAAAGAAACACAGTTTTACTCCATCATAGACTATTCTATTTCAAAAGTTTTGGCTTTGGTTTTCATTAGGTGAACCAGAAAAACTTGTACTTTTGAGTAAACAAAATTGGATGAAGTGAGAATAAGTTTAGTACAATGCTTGTTACATTATAGAAATTCAATCAATATTGTTTTCTTTTTTTTAGTTCTTGTTTAACTTTTTAAAAGAATTCTAATTCTTTCCATGGATGTGTGTCTTATTAGATGGTATTCAGAGTCACCCTTGATGCTGTTGTGCAGACCACGTAACTTGGGTGTTTTGGGTCCAGTCTGAATGAAGTCTTATCTTCAATGATTAATTCTCCATCTTGTTTGTAATCCCACTGATAGTGTTGCCCAGCAAAGCGAGTCTTTTTTATAGAGTACTCCAAGCGTGAATAATGAATGACCCCCCCTTAAATAAAACAACGAATACCACTACAGGAAAATTTTCTTCAAAAGCAAATTGTCTAATAAATCATCCAGATCAATTAATTGTTTGAACCATCTTGAGAGAAGTAAGAAACCCGACTTTTTCATCATTTCACCTAATTTTAACTGAATTACTACTCAACCATTAGTAGGAAAGTAGCTTTACCTTTAAAGACTTTTCAGGGAAGAGTATGTGCTGTGTAATTATTCTTTATATTCATAAGAGATATGTATGTTTTACAACCTTAAAAACAAACTTAAAGGCAGAACTATCACTAATTGTTAGATTAAATATTTTAAAAATTATTTTTGAACATTTTTAATCAATAAAATGATAGATTCCATGATTTTAAGGTTCAAATTTCACATTCTAAGAAATTTTGGCTTTGGCAACTTTTAAACAAAGTATGTATGGCTCTGTTCCAAAACAGAAACTTTCCAGCAGTGGCTGTGGAACTGGGAATTTCAGAGTCGCCTGTAGGGCTTACTGAAGACAGAGGGCAGGCTCTACCTCCAGGGCTTCTACTAACGATAATTCCAACTGAGGCCTTAGAATTTGCATCTAGAAAAGTCATTGAATTATGGTGATGACATTGGTTATAGAATTATACAAATTTGAGGTGTACAATCCTATAACACATCATCTGTATATTGTCTTGAGTGTTCACCACCTCAAGTCAAGTCTCCTTTCATTACCACTTATCCCCCCTTTACCCTCTCCTACCTATCCTACCCCCTTTCTCTTGGGTAATCACCATACTGTTGTCTGTGTCTATGTGGCATTTTTGTCTTGTTTTGTTTTTTTGCTTAAACCATTCACCTTTCTCACTCAGCCCACCAACCCTCCTCTCTTGTGATAGCTGTCAGTCTTGTTCTCTGTATCTAAGAGTCTGTTTTTATCTTGTTTGTTAGTTTATTTTGTCCATTAGATTCCACATATCAGTGAAATTATATAGTACTTGTCTTTGTCTGACTGGCTTATTTCACTTAGCATAATACTCTCCAGGTCGATTCATGCCATTGCAAAAAGTAAGATTTCCTTTTTTTGTTTATGGCCTAGTAGTATTCCCTTGTGTGAATGTACCAGGAAAGCTGTGGTACATTTGCACAATGGAGTTTGCATTTCTAACAAGTTCTCAATTGATATTGATGGTTGATGCTGCTGGTGCTGGTACCACATTTGAGAATCACTACCTGAAATTTCCACTTAATATCTCCAGTGTACTCTGCATTTTGAGAGACTACCATCTGCCAAAATCTATATTCAGTCTCAATATTTGTCGATGAATAAAACAGGCAACATCTCTACCCTTGCAAAGCTTGTAGTCCATTGGAGAAGTCACAAAATAAATAAGTAAACCAATACATGAATGCCTGTTTACCAGTTATCTTTAAGTGGGTCATTAAGCATTGGAAGAGGAGCTACTTGGGGAGAGCAGGAAAGCAGCCTCTCCGAAGGTATTAATGGCCAGAACTGAAAGATGAGAAGTCAGCCAAGGAAAGAGTGGGAGAAAGAGGCATTCCAGCCACAGAGTTTTCCCTATGACGGCCCTGGGATGGGGAAGAGCTTGGTGTACTTGAGAAATTGATGTGTGGCCTGTGATGCAGGAACACAGAGCCAGGATGGCCGAAATGAAAGGGGAGAGAGAGGTAAGCAGGCACAATGTTGCAAGGGGATTGTGGTGGGAGTTTGTGTTTTTATTCTAAGTTCAAAGGGTTTTGAACAGATTTTTGTTTTTACAAGACCACTCTGTACATGAGGGTGGGTATCAGTGGTAGGAGTTGGGGTGACTTTATAACAGTTCAGCTGAAAATGACGGTGGTTTAGCCAGGGAGTGGTTGCAGTTGAGGTGGATACATCAGTTTCCGACATTAAAATGTGGAAACCTCTTTGCTCTCTAACCACAGAGGCAGCAGTTATTTAAAAGTTACAATAGGGTTAATTATAATAATATAGGAACATGTCAAGAAAGTGAAAAAATAGAGCAGGTAGAAAACAAAATTATAATTGTGTGTGTGTGTGTGTGTGTGTGAGAGAGAGAGAAACCAATTATAATAGGATATTATAGGTGATTTTTATTCCCTTTTGTATGCAATAAGTAAACTGTTCATTATTATAAAGTTCCTAAATTGAAATATTTCATTGAAAAGGCAAAACTGTGACTTTGAGAAGACCACCACCATCTGAGTGGGTCATGCACTTGTGTGTGAATCGTGTGGGTGTGCACTTGCATGTGCCTCCCAGGCACTGTTCCAAGTGTTGTAGGTGCAAAATGAATAAAATATAGTTCCTGTCCTCAAAAAAGTTTCCAGTTTATTGGGGAGGATAAGAAACAGGGACATAAGAGCAATGGGTTTCAAATGTTAAAAATTATCTTTATATTATTTGAAAGCCCTACCAGGTGCCAGTTGCTCCTTCACTACCAACCCTAACAGATCTTGAATACACTTTCCCTTTTCTATGCCCTGTGCCTTTGCATGCAGTGTTTCCTCTACTTAGGAATGCTCACACCCCCCCCTTCTCTATTAATTTTTTCAAAAATTAAATCGCGCATCACTTTTTAAGGACTATTGCAGAGCGGTTTGAGGATTACAATAAAATTACGAAGGGGGTACAGAGATTTTCCACGTACCTCCTGCCCCCCCATATACACAGCCTCCCCCGTGATCAATGTCACTTACAAGAATGGTAACGTTTCTACAGAGGATGAACCTACCCCTAAAATCCATCATTTCTCTTAATGTTCACTGTTAGTGGTGTACCTTCTGTGAGTTCGTGCAAATGTGTAATGACAAATACCCATCAAAGTACCATACATAGAGTTGCACTGCCCTACAAACGCTCTGTGCTCTGCCTGTTTATCCCTTGATAAACCCCCTTCAGCAATCACATTTCCAGCAGCAATGTGCGAGAATTTCTGTTGCTCCACATCCTCACCAGCACTTGGCGGTGTTCGGGTTCCAGGTTTGGGCCATTCTAGTAGACGTGTAGTGGTATCCCATTGTTGTTTTAGTTTATATTATTAAATATATGATGATGACATATGATGTGGAACATTTTTTATATGTTTATTTGCCATATGTATGTCTTCTTTGATGAAGTGTCTGTTTAAAGCCTTTGATCCAATTTGTAATCAAGCTGTTTGGGGTTTGTTTTTTGGGTTTTTTTGTTTTGTTTTGTTTTAAGAATTCTTTATGAATGTTGAATAACAGTCCTTTAGCAGATGTGTATTTTGCAGATACTTTTTGCAGTTTGTGGTTTGCATCTAATTCCCTTGATATTGTCTTTCATAGAGTAGGATTTTAATGAAATTCAACTTATGAGTTATTTCTTTCATGGATCATGTCTTTGGTATTGTATCTTGAAAGGTATCACTATCCCCAAAGTCATCTAGGTTTTCTCCGATATTATTTTCTAGGAGATTTACAGTTTTGCACTTTACATTAAGGTATATGATTTATGTTGTATTAATTTTTGTAATATGTAAAGTCTGTATCTAGATTTAGTTTTTTGCATTTGGATGTCCAGTTCTATATCATTTGTTGAAGAGAATATATCAGTTCTGAATGAAAAAATGAAGACTTGTCTCTCTCCATGGACAGTCAGTATATCTTAGCTCTCAAAACACCTGCACTCACCCCTCCTATGGCACAAATCACACCAAATTGTAATTACTTGTCCTACCTTTCTACCTGATTAAATTGCTCTCTCTTAAAGGATGAGGACCATGGGTTATTTTTCTTTGTAATCGCATTAGTGCCTTGCACACAGCCTGACTCATCACAGGAGCGCACAACGAACTTGTGAAGTAAACATGGCAGAGGATATTAGGAAAATATCACAACTTCAGGTAGAGTAGAGTTATGAGCGTGACCTTCAAGAGTTAAGGTGATTAAGCTCATGCTTAAAAGGAATAAAACTTTTGAGTAATTTCACTTCTAAGAATTTGTATTAATAAAATAATCAGAGGTTAACAGAAATGTATGAACAAGGATATCCATTGCATTAATATGAATCATAGCAAAGAATATAGGAAAACAAGCTTAAATGCCCTTCAGTAGAAGGTAAATAAATAATGATATAATTATAAAAAGAATGGTGTTCAGCTATTTCAGCGTGCAATAGGACATAGCCAACCTGCTCCAGTAACCGGCCTGTGGGCAGGTGGCACAACAGTAAATAAAACACAGGAATATAAAACTGTGGCATTTCCCACCCTTGGCCCTGGGACAACCTGACTCAGCAGATTGGCTCCACTTGAACTGCTGAAACCCATCAAGCCTAGGACACTCCTCCCTAAAAGGCAAGCAAAAACTTTGGAAACCCCAATATGTATCGTTGATCTCATGTGTATTCCTTGAACTTAAACAAGATGAAATACATTTTCTGACTAACTCAAAATTAAATAAAACTTTATGTATTAGATACGTATAATGGACTTTTTCTGTTGTTTTACCCAAATGTCACTTTCTTTGGGGTTCAGGTGGAACTGACCATCTTTTCCTACCCTAAAATAGGCAACAGAATTTCCCATCTGTAACGACAGATACAGTTTTGGACAAGGTCCCCAAGCTGAATTCCATGCTGGAGTGTTCTCCAAGAACTATGAGGGAAGATGCCCTCTCTACAAGTACAGGGAGGGGGAGTTATTTTTGGAAGGAAGTAATGAGGCAAACAGAAAAAGAAACAAAAACAGAACTCAGAGATAGAATAGAGATATAATAGTAGAGGTAGTGAGAATCCTGACAGCTACATTTGAATAATCTCCAAAACCTGCTGTTCTGGAAGCTTCCTGGCTCTATTTCTGGGCTTTTTAGAGATAGAGAGCTGAATAATTTTTACTGTATAAGCAGAAAAAGCCTTTTGGGATCGAGGGGAAGTTAACATTGTGTGGCTTGCATTAGATTTCTGTCATTTAGAACTGAAAGAGTCCTGATTAATATAGATATCTGTAGTATACAGTTGAATAAGAACAGATTTTATAACAGTATATATAAGATTCTGTGTGTGGCTACATTATGTGTTGCACATTACGTGTACTACACATGCATACACATAGGCATTTACATCTATATTTTGGTGAGAGAGAAGAGAACGAGAGAAAGAAAACTCTGAACTTGTAATCACAATTATGTCTGAGCTCTTATCTCTAGAAATACTGTCTTTTTATTTTGTATTGATCAGGCATTATTGGGAAAACACAAGCAGAGTTGGGAAAAATAAGAGAGTTCAAAAATACTATCATTAAGAGCAGAGGAAGAGTTGGGACAGTTGGAGGAACAGAATAAGCAAAAGTACAGAGTCTGGACTAGATCACGTATATGCAGCAGCCAAGGCATTTAGAAGTAAATTGAATACAGGTACTTTATATGTGCATCTAAGAAAACTTCCTACGTACTGGGAAATTATCTGTATATAAGGAAAGTTCGTATATACATATGAAGTTCCATGTGCATTTTTCCTTGAATTGTCGAAACATATTTAATTTGTTTTTAAACAACATGTATGCATCAATAAAACATATGACTTAAGAAATTTATTTATTAAAAAATCACATGGAGGATTAAGTGGTGAGTAGATTTAAAGTTTTTAAGATTCCTAAATTTGGGCCTCTGGGCTGTTTGTGTGAAGTGATTGTGTGTATGTGTGTGTGTGTATGTGTGTGTATAGTGCATTGGAAAACAGTATTTTCAAAAATTGTAAATGCTTGCCTGAGTGCTCAAAATGTTGATGAGGCTATAAGTGTAATTTTTCATCTTAGTCCTTCCTAGGCAAGCTGTTCTTCCTTTGGTAACAAGAATGTATTCAGGATTCTGCCTTCAAAAGATTCTCATCCTGACATGAGATCTTGGGGTTTAGCAGAGGCTACTGGCATGTTTTGACACTTAATTAAAATGTTTTTCATTAATGAACATAAAATGGCCATTTGTAAAATGGAAAGAGATCCTGGGGCAGGGACAAGATTAGACAAACTACTATTCTTGATAAACTTGGACCTTGGAATCTGTCATCTATGTTTGATATGGTCTTAAAGCAGGCAGACAAAAGGGGAGGTTTTAGCGGAAAAACAGCATTATCTGAACATATGATGAATAGTGCTGTTAAGAGTCATCTGTATGCTTTGTGTTCCCAGTTCACTACTACTTAATGTGGTTGCCATGGCCCTGCACACCTCAACGTGATTTGCTAGGACTCTTTGGTGACTTAAAACTGTTTTATTCAAACTGGAGTGTACAAGACTTCACTTTAGTACTCATTTTATTTATTTATTTTTAAAGGTTTTATTTATTTATTTTTAGAGAGAGGGGAAGGGAGGGAGAAAGAGAGGGAGAGGAACAGCAATGTATGGTTGCCTCTCACATGGCCCTCATGGGGACCTGGCCCGCAACCCAGGCATGTGCCCTGACTGGGAATCGAACCGGGACCCTCTGGTTCCCAGCCCGTGCTCAATCCACTGAGCTACACCAGCCAGGGCTAGTACTCATTTTATTTTTTAATTGCTGTTCACTATCTGCAGTCACTTGCACAAGTATCTGGGGCGGGAGGCACAGAACAAGAGATTTGTTGAATGATAAATGCCTCTCTGTTTCCTCAGCGTGTAGATCCCAGTAGCCTCTAAAGTGCAGTAGGTGTGTGTACGTGTGTACCACTGAGTTATAATAGTTCGGCTTTCATGAGATGTGATTTGTTTTCATTTTTGTTTATTGACATTTTTTTTTCATTTTCAATACAGGGGGACACTGAATAAGGACTGCTCTGGGCAGCTCAGGCCAATATTGGCTAAGAGATAAGCAGTGATTTAATGCTTGTCCAAATCCTTCTCAGAATTACATCCTTGTTTTTGCTTTTAAACAGGGATACATTACAAATGATTTGCATCAGTAAATCAGCAGAGCCAATTTTTCTGCCTTGCAAAGCTAATGTCCTGACCACACCTACATTTTGTTTTTAGTTCTACTTCTTTAAGTGATGAATTACCTATTACTGTTTTGCCAGCTTTAAAATAGTGGAACCATTAAATAAAGATGCAGCTTTTACTTGCTAAAAGTGACACAAGCTAGTGCGGCTGTGGACTTGAGATCAGTAAGGTCTCTCTTTAAAGTGCCTGCGTGTTCTGTGCTTCCTGCTGTCCTCCTCCTTCCTTGCTCACAGCCCTCCGGGACTGAACTCACTGGCTGACCATCAAATGCCCAAGGCACTGCCACCTGGCCTCTCCAGGGCATTTCCTTCTCTTTCCAACATCGAAAGTCCTGCTGCCTTGTCTCAAGTCTTGCACCAGGCCAGGGACAATAAACTCAAATTAGGTTTAATTTGAGGTAAGGTTTAATGGCTTGTGATAGCCACATGTTTGACAAAGCGTAGTTTTCAAAGTATTTTTTAAGCTACACAGGAACAATTGAAAAAAATGTTAATAAACATGACTGTATTTTAGCGTGTGTTAGAAAAAAATAGCCACACAATAGAAAACTATAGAATAACCATAGATTCTATTTTGGTTAACATTATTTTGGCAAAGGCTATTTTTTAAAGGAAAAATAAAATAAAAAATTAAAATACATGGTCTATGGCTGTGGCAATATATATATAAAATTTGAGAAACAATACCATATTGTACCTTGTCTAGTCACTTCCCAGATGACAGTTGTCATTTATCTAGCACTTCAGAAGTCTGGCACTTATGCCAGTTATTTTAAACCCACCAGCCACCATCTTCACAATTTTTGAGTGGAAGTAAATAGGCCTATTATTACCATTTTATAAATAAAGATGTTGAAACATTAAGTATTTGTAACACGAGATAAGAAGTAGAAGTAGGTTCCCCAACTACAAGCCATGTTGTCTCCACAAAAATTAAAGAAATTTGTATGCCTCTGCTTAGCTCAGTTTCTAACATGAGGGCTTGGGTGCTGGTTGTTCATAGTTTCCAAAAAGGAAAGATTAATAGGTGACATGGAAATGTCCGTGACCTTCACTAATGCCTGTTTTTCTTACAAATTCAAATGGCTACATGTTAGTTTAGCTGTGGGGCTTCCATGGTATCTAGAGGGCTCGCGCAACCCCTTTCTGCGAAGACTTGCCAAGGGGAGCTTCGTTACAGAGGCAGGTGTTCTTAGAACTGGGAGGATTCTGCAACCATCCGATCCAGACGTTCCTAGCCTGGTGTCCAGGAACTCTGCAGGACTCACACATGAGCTCCTGGGGGTCCATGAACTCTCTGAAATTATAAGCGTAGCTATATTGATATGTATGTATTTTTTTCCTTGGAATATTGCCTATTACCAAAACAGGATTAAAAGCCACTGGTTTTGTCTTGACCCAACCTTCTAAAGTTTAAGAAATTTAACAATCACCACTGGAGAAGCCTGTACAATACAAACAGCCAGGGCCATAATCTTGAATGACACCTGTGGGGATCTCATAGAGTTCATCTCTCTCTCTCTTATCGAACTTTTAACAAGAGTAATTCTGGAACTGGAAAAAACTAAACTTTTGGCCAAACAGACATTAATATTTCATTGTATATTCAATGTCAGCTTTCCAAAGTTTCCAACATGACCTGTTATATTTTTACAATGAGTAGATTATTTGTCGACAATGTGATAAGGGCATCTGCTTTAAGATTTTAGCAAAAATAGTTGTTTGATAATCGTTCTTCCTCTTGTTTGACCTCAAGAGTTTCTTGTCTTATTGATAGAGCTTTTAGGGAGAAGGAAGAAGAACGTAGGCCTGCTGGTTCATGAAAATTTTCCACAGCTATAAGGAACACAGCCTAGGGCTCAGCTCTTCTGCAGGAGCCAATACATTTCTCATCAGATCAAGTCTATCTTGATGTGAAGGTTATGGGAGACTTTATTCTCTGTTTTCATGGAGTATGTAATTAATGATAAACACCTGAGTTTAAAACAGTTTGCCTTGGAGCACATGTGAATTACCCTAATTCCCACGTGGTTAAGGACATAAATGATGATACTGAGAAGCTATGCAGGACCAGAAACATTGATGTTGTAATCTGAGGGTCTGCCAAGTCAAGTTAAATATTCAAGTGAAAAAGTAGCCTTTGGCCAGAATAATGCTCTGGGCCATTCCTGTGTTTCAGAGATATTTTTCCCTGTTCTATATTTTTGACTTGACATTTTTATTTGCATCGCAGAAGTGCAGATGCGTTCAACTAGCCCTGGGAGAATTTGAGCTTTCCGTGTTGAACTTCCTCTTCTTTTTAGGCATCTACCTACCGTTCCTGTTATTGAATCTAGAGCCAAACTACTCTACTAGTCTTCAAATACTCTTACTACTGAGTTATCCTAAAAATATCTTGGGCAGACTGGGCTGTTTGGCTCACCAGCGGCACCCCCGCACCCCCAGGAAAGTGCTAATGGAAAGCCCACATTTACAGGATGTGCGCATGCCCTTGGGGTAAAAGCTACCTAAGTGCTCAGGTATGCAGCTTACCTGTCCATTTCTGATTTCTACCTTGGTCTTCACTATCTTGTGAATTCTTTGATATTTTTTAAGATCTTGCTTTGCATAATTTTTTATTGTCCATGGGAAAGATTGATCTGAATAACTAGAAATAGCACTTCGTTTTTTAGGAATGTAGTCATTGGACTTGAGAGATTACCAATATTTTAAATTGCTTCCTTAAATACATGTTGGAAATCATCGCGGGCCCCTTTACGATAAACACTCCTTGCTTTTGTCCTGAGAGCTCTGTGAAAGAGTGCGACATTCCTGCGCTGATGTTACAAGTAATTGATATGGCATTCAAGCAGTCTTTCTTTTTCAAACTCTGTACAAAGTTCATTTTCTCAACCTCCTGTACAATAAAAATGTCATTTAATTTTGTTCTGCATTTCAAAAACTTATCTTCTAGTCTGAAAATTGTTGTTTTCAAACTTTCAGTAAATTCTTAAGTATATTTTTATACTTTTATATAAATATTAAAATTAGCTTGTTAAGGTACATACATACACATAAAACTCTGTTGAGATTTTACTTTATATCAACTTTATAGGATGAATGTGATATTTATAATAATGAGTATTGCTGTGATGAACAGATTCTTTTACACGGATTATGGGCAAAGTTATCCATGTTTTTCTTCTTGTGATCTGTTTAAGAACTATTCACCTACTTTCAGAGGGCAGGGGAGCGGGGGATAATGGCAGAAAGAAGGGGAAGGGTCAAGAGAAGGAACATGTATAAAGGACCCATGGACAAAGACGGGGGGTGGGGGAGGATTGAAAGTGGGAAAGTGGGGATTGGGTAAGGCAGGGACAGTAATGGGGGGAATGTCAACTGTAATTTAACAACAATAAAAAATTTAAAAAATAACAAAAAGAACTATTCACCTACTCTGAGTTATGTTAGCTTCTAGAAGCAATATTTTGTGCATTTCACAATTAATAATTTATCTCTTACTGATTTTTAGAGCTTTACTGAGATCAAATCCACATACGATACGATTCATGACCCATTTAAAGTATACAATTCAATATGTTTTCAGTTTTCACAAAGTTATGCAGCCATTAACACATGATTTTAAAACATTTTGTCTCCTCAAAATGAAACCCTGTATCCATTAGCAATTTCTTCTACCCTTAGTTAATTTCTATTCCACCCACCACTCCTCCAGCCCTGAAATATAATTAATTTATATTCTTTTTCTATATATTTGCCTATTATTGAATTTAATATAAATGAATTGTATAAGATCTTTAGTAACTAGATTCTTTCATTTAGTATATTTTCGAGGTTCATCTACATTGTAGTATGTGTGAATATTTAATTACTTTTTAGCTGTCCATCACCTTAACAACTCGGCCACCTCATCCCTAATAACTTTTTAATGTCAACTAATATTCTGTTGTGCGGATATACTACATTTTATGTATGTGCTCATAGGATAGACGTTGTATTGTTCCTTTCTTTTACTATTATGAATCATGCTGTTATGAATGTTCATGTACAAGTTTTTCCATGTACACATTTTCATTTTTCCTGGGTGTATACCCTGGACTCCTATGTAGCCATCTTGCTAAAATCATTTTCAAATATTATGGTTGGCAATACATACCATCAGTTATTTTCTTTTTATACCTAAGTGTTAAATTGATGATATGGTAACTCTATATTTAACACGATGAGTCATCGCCAAACTGTTTTACAAAACTTCTGCACCATTTTAGAGCTCCCCTAGCAATGTGTGAATGGCCAGGGTCTCCACATCCATGCCAATGCTGGATTAATTTTGTCTTTTTTATTATATCCATCATAATGGATGAGAAATGCTGTCCCTTACTAATTTTCACTATTTTGAGAAACTTTGAATGTGCTTGTTGGTCGCTTGTGTATCCTTTTGATGAAATCTCTATTCAAACCTTTACTTATTTTTTATTGAGCTATTTGTGTTTCTATTCTTTGTATATTGTGGATATAGTCCTTAATCAGGTATGTGGTTTTTAAGTATTTATTTTTAATTCTGTGATTTGCCTTTTCACTTTATTGATGGTACTTTTCTGAAGCACAAAGATGTTTAATTTTTATATAATCCTAGTTATCTTTTTGTTTTTGGTTTTTTTTTTATTACTTGTGCTATTAGTTTTGTATCTGAAATCATTGCCTTTCCCAGCGTCCCAAAAACTTACTTAAAATTTTATAGTTTAATAATTTTGTAGGGTTTTTTTTCTGTTACACTTAGGTCCATGATCCATTTGGAGTAAGTTGTGGTGTGTGTTTTAAGTAGGGATCCAACTTCTTTCGCACATGGATATACATACAGCTGCGCATCATATTTTCAAAAAGACCATTTTTCTATTTGAATTTCCTTGGCACTCTTGTTGGAAGTCAATTGACCAGAGATGTATATATTTATTACTGGACTAGAAATGATGTTTGAATAAAGTCCAAAGGAGTCAAACTAATTTATATATGTATATCTAGTTCAATTGAGTCAGCATAATTTAGTAAAGAGACCATATTTTAGCTTTTGATAGTTTCTAGTTTTCATTGAATTTTATTTCTCTGGCTTGTTACTTATATGTTTATTTTAAAATTTGTAAATATGTTTTCACCAAAGTTATTTTTTGTTTTTGATTTTTAGTTCTACCCAGAGCAGCCACACTATCAACTTGCCTGCATGTTTTCTGGTTTTTTACCTCTTTTTACATACCTGGCAACTAGAATTTTGCATGCCTTCCTGCTAGTCTCTCTATGAATTTCAAAACGCGTGTGTTTTATTTGACCAACCATTTCTAGGTGTTTCACGGTAAGAGGGTTTCGGAACGCCGTTGCCATGTTGCTGGACTCACAGCTCTGCTTTTGCTTTTATGCTCTGCTTCTCACACTTCATCCTAAATTTTACCAGGGAGATTTTCCATCTGTGCATTTTCCTCCAGGCTTTATTTCAGTGCTCATAAAAGAGTGCCACATGCCAAAGTACGCGCGTCGTATTCCAGTTGATATGTGAAATTTGATAACATTGAATTAGAGCAGAGACTGCTTTTTATTTTGGAATAAGAGAAGCCCTTGTCTCCTATTTTCTCCTTCATGATGTTAAAGGTGCTTACTCAGGTAGGAGTAAAACAGATCTCAATTGTCACTTCCAGTTTTCCCTAAAAAGACCTTTGGAGTACTTTAGAGAGTGAATTCAGCTGCCAGATATTTATGTGAGCATCATTCTTCACAGAAATAAAAACCCTGGCCAGCTTTAGTTGAATGATTTGAAAGATCTTAGAAAACAGCCTCTGAGAAGCACTTGAGGAAAAGCAGAGCATCCTGGAATGCCAGAGCGACACGGGCCTGTCCTTGCGGTAGCACCTACACTGCTTCATGGCAGGGAAATTGAACGACTGGGAGGAAAACTTGGTCGTCTAAAGACGCTTCAGCCAGGATAGACCCAGGTGTAAAAACAACAAAACAAAAAAACAGGTCCCTTGTTTTCTTCTTTTTTTCTTTCTTATTTCCTCTGCTCTGAAATTTTCCAAACTGGTAAGTAATCCCCCAGTAGTTCTAGTGAGGAGTTTGGTGAATGAGACCATAAGCCTTTCTTTCTTCATGCAGTATTCCATGAGATCTCCTTTTTAAATCAACCTTTTAATCTTTTAAACCAGTTCTTTGATTTTATATAATTCATGAACCTTGCTGTGACAGACGGACTCTAGGATGGCCTAAATGATTTGTGCCTCCTGGTATTTAGACTGGCTTCTTTCACTTGGCAGGTTCAGTCATTTTTAAAACTCTTAAAATTTTAATATGATTTTTTTAAAAAGCTGTGAAAGTCTGAGGGCTGTGAAGTTATCATGTGATAGGAAGAACCGGCATCTTAAATTCTACTCATTCTCAATTGTCTCTATTCCTCTAAAAGCCTTTTTCCTGGGAGAGTTGAAACTCAAGAATTAGATGGAGGTTGAGATTGGCATGAGGTCTGGAAGGCCTCTGGTGCTTTGTTATTGCTTTGTTTCAATGTGTGCTATTTTGAAGCTATGTATTGGAGCAGTTTTGCCTCATAAATTACATATCCTGCAGGCAGGTGAGGCTGCAGAATCCTTTTGCACCTGCCTTTAGGTCAAGGGAGGGGGTAATGGTTTGTTTCCTCCTGTGCATTCATTCCCAAAAAGCGTAAGCAGTGAGAGAGACAAGGCACAGCCCTGATTCTTCGAAACCTCATCCTTAATCTGGGGGTTGCACAGAGCCACAAAGCTTGCACATCCATTGGGCATCAAGTAAAAGCGAGATGAAGCAAATCACTATGGAAATCCCGGGTGGGACAGGTTGCTCTTAGGCTATTACCGCAGAGGAAGCTTTTTGTCTGGCTTCGGAATTCTGCCTTCAGCCCACCTTGTCGTGCCACTGAAAGAACAACCAATCAGCCACTTCGCTCTCTTCTATGCCCCAAGCCCAGTGTCCAGTGCTGTCCTGCTGGGCCTCCCAGGGAGCCTGCGCTGGTTCTATGACAAGGCGCTGATTGGCTTCTTTTGTGGTACACCCTTTTGTGAATCTGAAAACATTTTTATGTTTCAGTCAGTGTGGCATTATTGCCTGCTAATAGTAAGCACAGCACATTGTGGACGACCTGTGAAGCTGTCACAAGCTGTCTCTGGGAGAAAAGGAAATCAGTACCTTATTAATTGTAAATTGATTGAATTGCGTGGTCAGTAATGATTTTTAATTATGAAATATACACAATGACACAGAACAAGGGTCAGGGGTGCGGAGAGTAAAGTGAAAATAGCGATGGTATCTCATTGAACACAGGGCACTATAAAGCACAGTGCCAGGAGCTGTGCTCAAATCAGCCTGCCTAGATTCTAATTCGCACTCCATATCTCAGCTGGCTCACTGAACTTGGACACTGTTGTCTTATATAAGTAACTGGGCTAATGATAGAACTGACATATTAGGTTCCTGTAAACATTACATTAGCTGATATATATAATTACTCAGCTAAATGTTTAGTATATTTTCTATAATGTTAGTTATAGTTGTGACTATTGAATCATTCAGTTATTTTATACATATATAAATATCACATGTAATATATATCAGTAACTAGTGGTGCTAGGTTAGAAAGGCATTTCATCAAATGAGTCATCCTTATAGAATTTGTAATCATTTTATTAAAGATTTTATATTTCCACAAGTAGCAACTTTGGTAGTAACCATAAGAGCAGTATAAAATGTATTCTGCTTCCCAGCACCATTTGGTATTATACCTCAGCAGTAGTTGAAAATACAGAGAATATAATGACCTTCCCATCTATTTTAAAGTTGGCCTCAATTTCAGCATCTTGGGAAGGGAGAAATAGCATTTCTATATGCTTTTATGAGTATGAAGCATGTTAATATGTGCAATGTATGTTGAAAAGTACTTAGTTTCTGCTTAGCTTATGTTAGTAGTATTATTTCTTTCAATATCATTTTACTATTTTGTTAAATAGCAGCTTTTCTCTGCCAGATTGTAATAGGAGCTGGAGGATAATCACTTACAGATTCTGCTCTAGGGTAAGAGAACTCCAGGGTTCCCAACTTAGAGAGGATGTGTAAGGGTGATGTTTGATGACGGAAGCAATAAAACCAGCCAGGTTGTTACCAGCAGTGGAGGCCACACCTGTACAGCACTGAGGTCTTGTATTTTATTCCTCAGGCTCATAATTAGATATGATTTGCATAGAAAAGCTTGCATAATAACTACATTGCTGGCATATTTTAAGTTAAACTAGATACACTAAAATATATATGCATTAATATACTTTGTTATCCTGCAGGACACTTAGAAAATTAAAATTTGTGTCTCCTATAAGTACTATTTTAACATGAAAAATTTCTCTGAGAAAACAAATAAGCACAGTTTAATTCAGCAGCAGTTACTAAATTTCCACCCAAGTGTGGACTTTCTTTCTCTCCACAGTACATGATGCGCTTCCTGTTCATTTGTTTTCAATAGGGGTCGGTTTCATTGTTGTATATATGTGATTTTCTTGACAAAACTTTCTCATTTGTCTGAAATGAAAACACTTAAAACCCTTTTTCTTCCCTCTATAGTAGCAAGAGCTATTTTGAGGAGGGGTTTTAACTGTGAAAAAATATATGGTTACGTACCAGGGCTGTTCGGATTTTTCTCTAATTAAGGAGAGTAAAGCTACAGTTTCTGGGTAAAACATTCTATCAGACTAACAATGTCTAGGCTGCCATCTCCTAATTTTCCCTTAAAGATTGTCCAAAGGAGATACAGAAACACAAAAACAAACACCACCACTAGAAACTAATAAAAAAGATTTTTTTATTTGAAGATTTGGTAGGATAAGATTAATAAAACACGAGCCTGGAAGACAGACACTCGGCTTTATTAGCTGAACCCAATGCAATCACCACCACAATTACAAAGGAGAGGCATATGTATCTGGATTGTTTGTTTCACTACTGGGCTGAGGGCCTCAGGGTCAAGGAAACTAAGCATCCACTCTGCTCCTCAGTAGGAGCCAGTCTCCTGAGCAAGCCAGAGTCATGCTCTGCTCCTCCTCCCTGCCTCACCTGTGCCTCTCTCTCTCTAAATCCCAAAGGAAGCAGAGATGGCAATAATTGGCTGCATTCTGAATACCGAAATTTCGGTAGAAGGAGTATTGTGTGTGGGAGCGAATACTGGCAGCACCGGAGGCATACATGTCTTGGGAAAAATGCAGTTTCTCATGCCATATACTGTGACAAAATAAGTCATTTACTTAGAGCACGGGCCAGGAATCAGTAATGAAGTTTCCATCTGTACAGAGCCCCGTTCTATGAAGTAAGACACCAGAAATTGGCTCAGGGCCTCTACACAGTGAGGTCTACTCTGTAAGTCAAGATTGACTTATTACTAAAGATGAGAATAAGCATTTTCTGTGAATCATTAATTTTTTTCTCTTAGGCACATACCTGATAGAAATGCATGCACATGTGTGTACTGCAAAATATACAGATGAATGTTTATTATAGTTTAATGTTTAATAGCCAATAGAATCACAGTAATTGAAGAGTTAGTGAACAAACTATGAACATTCCACAAATATATTTTAGTAGGAAACATTTTTGTAATTTACAGTATTACCACATATAGAAATTAGACTTGGGTCAAAGGAAGATGGCACCAATGGAGAAACAGATCTTTTGCTACAGAGTGTGGGAGCAGTTGGATAAGCACAAGGAAATAATAAAAGGCAATGACCCCATCACACATGCAACAAAATCACTTCCAGTAGACTTCAGATCTAAATGTGAACAGATAAGCAGTAAATCTTCTAGAAGATAATGAAGGAGAAATTTTAATGCCCTAAGAATAGAGAAATTTGTTTTAAATGTAAACAAGAATACAAACTATAGGGACAAAAACTAATCTGACTGCATTAAAATTAAGGATTTCTGTATATTTCAAAATGCCATATAATTGTGTAGAGTTCAGCCACAGATAGACATCTGAAAATGAATACATATGAATGTCAAAGGAATCATATAGAATATTTATAGACAATTAATATGAAAAGGCATCAGAAATCATGGAAGTTCAAATTAAACACCAATAAATTATGACTAAGCACTACTTCACCAATATGGCTAAAAACCAGTTTAGAAAAGGCTGAAAATAAAAAAGACTGAAAAAGTTATGGAGCAGGGGAAACTTAAGTACTACTGGTAGAGATTTAAATTGATTTAGAATGCTTGTCATTACCTACTGAAGTTGAAAGCATTTCCTGTGAGTAAGCATTTCCTGTGAGTAAGCAATTTTTCTCCTGCATTACAGACTTGAGAGAAATGGGTGTGCATGTGAATGGTAAGATACACACATAAATGTTTATTATAGCTTTATTTGTAATAGCCAATACTGGAAATAGCCCAAATAGCTAATACAATTAGTGGAAAGCATAAATAAGTTTTGTTTATCATATGATAAAACAAAACAAAATCACCTACAAATATATACAATTTAAGAGTGGATTTCATGCCCATAATATTACATGAAAGCAGCCAGACACAAAATATTAGTCATTTTATATTTGCATTTACATAAAGTTTGATAGCAGACAGAACTAAATATAGTGTTTGAAGATGTAACCTTTGGTGATAAAACTAAAAAGGTAGGAAAGTGGTGCCGTGCACGGTAGGATTATGATTACCTTGGCGGAGGGCGATGCAGAGAGCATCACGGTTATGAGAGAGGGTTTCTGTAGGAGCTGGTGAAGTTCTGTTCCTTGACTTAGTAAAAATTACCAGAAAGCTCTCCAAATATCAGGAAATTTTTTGAGTCTGAAGAACACCTTTATGGGGAAAATGGAATAAAGAGTTGGTGCAGATGTTCAAGTAGTTTGCTGGAAAATATGAAGCAAGAAAGCCAACATCTACAACAGCTAAGCACATGGACCTGGAGTCCAGATAGGACCTAAGTCCTGGCTCTGCAGTGATCTTGGGCAAGATACTGGTAAAACCCCCTCTCTTAGAAGACTATCATGAAAATCTGGTCATCAGTAATGCTGATTTTATTAATGTTAGAGCAAATAAAGATATAACATGGATAGTCTTAATAATGTTTTTAAAAAGGTGAATTTAGGAAAGAGTTCTCAAACAGTTCCAGGACCTGGGCTGAGAGATTTTAAGTTAATTCTCACAGGGCAGAAATTTGGTAGAAAATTAGGCAGAGTCTGTGAAAAAGAACAGAAGTGAGTAAACATAGCAAGGTCAGGGCCTTCAAGCAGTGTTGATAAGTGCACTGTTTTAATTGGATCACAGTCTAATGTCCTGGGAGCAAGTATTTCTTGGAGCAAGCAGCTCAGGAATTACCGTTTGGTTTAGTGTCATTGAACATAGATTTAGGAAAACAATTTCTGGCCTGAATATCGTTTTATATAGAAAACAATGTTGGTTTCAGTTTTTAGTGCTTATATTTTTAAGCCATAGTATCTGTATCTTTGAAATGTAAGTTGTGAATATTAAATAAGTTAAAACATATAAACCAGTTATGTCTGAGTCTGATGTTGAGTAAATACTCAACATAGGTTGGCTGAACTTGTGTTTTACAAGGCTGTATTGAATAACATGTGCATTTGGATATCAGCATCAGAGAACCCATATTCTGGTATTAGATTTCCTAATTTCAAATCTTGTTCCATTATTTCTGATCTTGTATCCTCCAGTAGACTGACAATTTTTTAAATCATCTTTCCCTGTCTTAGAATGTAAAAACACATATGTTGATATTGGATTGCCATTATCCAAATAGCAGTGGCTGAAACCCCAAGTGTGTGCCTGTCTGACCCACACTATTAACAATCATTGTTTTATTTGCAGAATGACATGAATTACATAGCATCCAGTGGACTTCTATTTAAAGATGGCAAGAAGCGGATTGATTACATCCTGGTTTATAGAAAGTCAAATATACAATATGACAAAAGAAACACATTTGAAAAAAACCTGAGAGCAGAAGGCTTGATGTTGGAAAAGGAGGTAGGTATTGTAATAATACTAACTATGTGATATAATGTGCTGGAAGGGAGATGATCCTTTATGTTTTAATATGGAAAGTATGCAGCGCATGGCTTTATAAAATGTATAGTTATTTTCTCCCAATGTAAAAGAAATACATACTATGCACAGTCCCACTTAAATATGTATTCCTTTTTTTGCTCTGTACATTTCTGTAAATTTAAATGTTTTTCAAAGTGCATGGCTATCTTTAATATGTTTTAAATTGAAGAAGGAATAATTATACCAATGTAAAGTACAAAACCCTATGAAAAGAAAAACATAATGTTGAAAGAAGAGAGTGTACCAAACTGTTAATATCTGGGTTCTAAGATTGGAAATATGGGTGGTTGTCTTCCTAATTTTTTTCTTTTATGCTTTTCTAAAGCTATTTTAGAACAGTTTTAGGATCACAGCACAACCAAGATGAAGGTACCGGGAGTTTGTACATCCCCCGGCCCCTTCACACGCACAGCTTCCGCCACTACCAGCATCTCCTACCAAAGCAGGACATCTGTCACCATTGGCAAACCTACCTTGACACGCATTATCACTTGGAGTCCATAGTTTACATTAATGTTCCCTTTTAATGTTGTACATGCTCTGGGTTTGGACATGTGTGAAAAATAGATCCACATTACAGGATTATACAGAGCACTTTACTGCTCTAAAAATTGTCTGTGTTCACCTGGGCATCTCGCCAACATCCCCAACCTTGGGTCTTTTGCTTTCTGCATGGTTTTGCCTTTATCAGAGTGTCATATAATGGAATCATAGTATGTGCAGAGTTTGCAGATTGACATTTCTCACAGAGAAGTATCCATTTAAGTTTTATAGCTCCTTTCTTGTTAGTGAGGAATAATATTCCATTGTCTGGATGTACCAGAGTTTATTCACCCACCATGTACTGAAGGACACCTTGGTTGCTTACATGTTTTGGCAATAATGAATAAAGCATCTATTGTACATCCTATGGGTAAATACCAAGGATTGCATTGCTGGATCATATGGTAAGAGTACGTTCGGTTTGGTAAAAACGTCCGAACTGCCTTCCAAGATGGCTATACCATCTTGCATTTCCACCAGCAATGAGTGAGAGTTCCTGTTGCTTCACCTCCCTGGTGGCACTTGCTTTGTCAGTATTCTGGATGTTGGCCTTCGTAACAGTTGGGTAGTGGTGTTTTATTTTATTTTATTTTATTTTTGTTTTCCTGATGACAAATGATGTAGATCAAATATTCATATGCCTATTAGTCATCTATGTATCTTCTTTGATAAGGTGTCTGTTAAGATCTTTGGCCCATTTATTAATTGGGTTGTTTGTTTTTTTTATTGTTGAGTTTTAAGAGTTCTTCATATATTTTGGATAACAATCTTTTCTCAGATGTGTCTTATACAAATATTTTCTCCCAGCTGTGTGGCTTGTGTTCTCATTCTCGACTTCATATTTTTCAGAGCAGAAGGTATAATTTTAATAAAGTCCAGTGTTATAATTATTTCTTTAATGAACAGTGCACTTGGCGTTGGATCTTAAAAGACATTATCATACCCAAGGTCATACAAGTTTTTTCTGTTTTTTTTTCCCCTAGGAGTTTTACAGTTTTTCACTTTACAGTTGATTCTATGATCTATTTTTACTTAATTTTTGTGAAAAGTGTAAGGTCTATGGCTAGATTCATCTTCTTTTTGCTTGCAGATTTCCAGCTGTTCTACAGCCATTTGTTTAAAAGACTGTTTTTACTCCATTGTATACCTTTCTTCCTTTTTTAAAGATCAGTTGACTTTTATAAGTCAGGTTGATATTATGCAGGTCTATTCCTGGGCTCACTATTCTGTTCCATTGATCTACTTGTCTATTTATTCACCAATACCTCTACTGTAGCTTTAGAGTAACTCTTGAAGTCAGGTAAGGTCAGTCTACTGAGAGAAAAAAAAACTAAATTAAGTGTCAGAGGAACCTCTAAATTATAACCTATGATAGTTAATGGTTTTGTTATAAAAATGTTACAGGTCAGGCAAAAAAAAAGCTTTGAAGATTTATTTGTTTAAATATTTAGATAATTTTCTAATAATCTTATCAATGAATAGAGTACCCACCAACACTTAAATAACATTAGAACTCCCTCCTTTCTTCCCCACAGAACATTTCCTGCTATTAGTTTTCTGAGGAATACACATTAGGAAATGTGGCCCTAGGAAAAAAAACAGTTTTTGTTATTAAAATGCTTTTAATATGCATAAAATAACAATCATGCAATGCCTTGAAACTGTGCAAGGTAAGGATTTACTCACACATAACCTAAAGTTACAGAATTGGGCAAATGGATTTCTGATCTCAATTTCTATTGACTCCTTTATCTGTGATTCCTTTTTTATGCCTCTTCAAGGATTTTTAACCCAGAATATCAGTATCACTGGTAACTAATTCAATTAAGAAATATTTATTGGAAAATTTATGAACTAAGTCTTTTGATAGGCTTTTCTTCATTTATTTTCCTTGTGATTTCTTCCCTATACCAAAAGAATCAATTACTTCATTTGTTTCCAGAGCAGTTTATAAACACATTCTATTAAAATACTGGTAGTTGTTTTGCTCATATATCTCCAATTATTTGTTTTTTTCTGCAATTTGAACTGGTATTGTGCAAGCTGTTGGGGATCCAATGAACAAAGTAGACCATATACCTGCCTTCACTTAACTTGCAGTCTGTATAGAAGTCAGTCATGAAACCTGATTAATCGGCTCATGGTCATTATCTACTTTTCTTGGCAAAACGTCCAGATTCTCTTTTAAGTCTTCTTCTCCCTTGTTCCACCAGATTCTGCTCCCCCCAAATAATCATG
Organism: Micronycteris hirsuta; assembly: GCA_004026765.1. Classification (NCBI taxonomy): domain Eukaryota; kingdom Metazoa; phylum Chordata; class Mammalia; order Chiroptera; family Phyllostomidae; genus Micronycteris; species Micronycteris hirsuta. The sequence goes on along the minus strand of PVJI01009399.1, from coordinate 22,538 downwards.
GATGCTATTCATCCCAAAGGGGTCCTGTTCTGCCTTTAAGAAGAAACTCATTCATTCCAGAACTCTCACTCTTTAATCTCTGCTGAAAGATGCATCGTGGGTTGTTCGTGGGTTTTTCTGTTTTTGGTCTAGATTGGCTCTCAGCAAGCCAGTGTCCTTATGTATAACACTGTCCCTGGATTCTGGGTTCCACGAATACAGTTCTATCAATTCCCATTCACATTCTTATGATTGAAGGTAAACTATAGATACTTGATGGTGGTTTGGATATGGTAGAAAAGAAAAGAAAATCTTAAGGGTTTGTGGCTTGAGTCATCTCTTTGCTTGTTCAAGAAGCATGAGTGATGCACCCATGTGAGCAGTGTTCTGGGGGTGAATAGGAACTATGATAAGAATGTGCCATGTTCTCATGGAAGGAGAAAAAACATAAATAAATGAGGAAAATGGCATACTGAAGGACATGTCTCAATAATTCAAACACAGTGTTGTATAGAGAGTGTGACTAGGTAGTTACACTAGCATGTGTGATCTGAAAGAAAGTCATCTGAACGGGAAGGAGCCCATCATGGGAAGACAAGGGGGCCGGATGCCATCTGCAGAAGCAATCGTGGACACGAAACTACTGTTGACTAGACAAAAGCTAATTTAGGGAGAAAGTAGGATGGGGTTATGGAAATGAAAACCATAAACTAGTAATTGAGGTAACTTTGAGAAATACAAGTAGAAATGTTTGAAATTTCTCCCTAGAGCTCAAGTGAGGAATCTGAACTGAAAAAATATATATGGATGGTCATAGAAGTCACTTATTAATTTATTAGGACAAAAGTTGCTATAGGGGTAAGGGAAAAATTGAGCCCTAGAATGAGCCTGTAAAACATAGGAGAGGAGAAAATTCACTTGAAGAAGCTGGAAGTGAGTACAAAAAAGAAAAGATGAGGAGTCACAGGGAAGAGTGGTTGTCTGGAAAATTACTACTGAGAAGTCTAGGAAGACAAGAAAAAGGCCTATTCCATTGGGCAACATGGAGATCTTTGGTAAAAGCAATGGAATCATTTCTCTGAGGAGATGGACTTGCAAGCTAGATTGTCATGAGTAGAAGAGTGAACAAATAATGAAAAAATAGAGGCATCCACAAATAGCATCAACTTCCTTATCTGTAAATGGGAAGATCAAGACCAATAGCCAATGAAGGAAAAGAGATCTTGCCAAATTTTGTTTAATTTTCTTCCTGAAATCCCTCCCTTCCTGCCTCCATCTCTTCCTTCCTCCCTCCCGTGCACCTGCCCTTTCTCCCTCTCTCTCTCCCTCCCTCTCTCCCTCTGTTTCTCTATCTCCAGGAAAGAAAAATGGAAGGAGGGAAAGAGGGAGAAAAGAGAAGGGAGAAAGTTGAGGAAACAGAAGACAGATGAGATATAAAAAAAAATGAAAGGCTTTTGGGTCAAGGTGAAAGGAAGGTAGAGTAATAGTTAGAATATCAAGTATAGTACAAGGAAAATGAGGGTTTCTGAATTATATTTGAAAGTTAATTTTCTACAATTATTTCTTTCATTTGTGAAAGATATTTTTACAAAAGGTTTATCTTATGTTTTTAATTCTAAAAGTAATGACATTGATTTTTTAATAGCTGAATTAATTAGGACTAGGTTAATTACCCCAATGTTAGCGTATAAAATCAACCTGCTGTGACACATGCAATCTCACTGAACCAAAACATGTTTCTACAGAAAGCATGTTAACATTATATCATAAAAATGATTGCCTTAAGGTTTCAAATTAAGATTTTTAACACTGTTTTTGTAGTGAGTTTCTATTTAGCATCTTAAAACAAAACCCATTTATTAGCAAGCAGTTCTGTAGGTCAAAGCTTAGGGCATGACATGGTTGGGCTCTTTGCTCAGTTTCTCACAAGACTTATATCAATGTGTTGGCCAGACTCTATTCACATCTGGAGTTCCAGGTACCCTCAGCTTATGTGGTTGTGTCAGGACTGCATTCCTTGGGGTTGTAGGACTAAGATTCCCATTTCCTTGCTGGCTGTCAGCCAGGGACTGTTCTCAGCTCCTCCAGGCCATTGTCTTTCTTTTCCTCATGGCACCGCTCCTCCATTTTCAAAACCAACAATGGAGAATCTTCCTTGTGTCCCTCTACTCTTTTCAGTCAGTCTTGTCAGAAGGAGCCCATTTCCTTTTAGGAGTTCATCTGCCTTGAAGGATAATGTCTTTTTCTTAGCAGCAAATATAACATGTAATGTACCTAATCATGAGAGTGAGTATCCCATCATATTCACATGTGCCCAGGGTTGTCCAGGACCAGGACAGCAGCAGAGAATGAGGATCTTGAGGAACATTTTAGAATTCTGCCAGCCACACTATTAGAAAATATCAGCATCATGAAAAAGTGTACTGCCCTTCTAAGCAAATAGAAAGGAACTTACCTCTATGATGACAAGATAGAATCTAAGTCTATTTTTAGCTTAAATCTTATGTTAACTGATGACTAACTGGTATGTAAATGCTTATATCTATTTGAACTATCCAATTCAGCATTTTACATTATCATAAATATTTATGGCCTTTGATGGCAACTTAATTTTAATCAATATAAATTGAAAATATTTAGGGCTTGTGACAGGCAGAAAAGAGACAATGAAATTGTGAAAATATCTGCACTATTGGATTTTAGCTGAAAAATGAGAGTATTTCTTAATAAACAGTCCTCATTTTCTTAGATTTATTTACATTTACCAGAGCTAAGCACTGAGCCTGGCACAGAGTAGGCCTCAAATCCTCATTCAATTGCATTCAGTCTGGTGATGTCAGCAGATTTTAGATGGTCACGTCAATAGGGAATGATACATACTTGAAGGCCACATGAATGAGTAGGTAGATGACCTGTCCCTGTCAGAGAGGGCACTTTGTTGTCCACATTAATTTTCAGATCATGTTAGCAATTGCTCGTTACCTTGGACTCAATACCATGAACTCCATGTTCTGTTTTCTTTCAGTTCTCTGACAGCAACTTGCAGAGTGACTTTGTACAAACGATTTTTTAATTTCTTCTTCTCTCAAGAGAATGTTCTACGCCTTGGGAATTTTGGATGGACTAATTAAATAATAATGTAAAGTGCGAAGGCAGTGGGTGTTTTGTTCCCTCAGAGAAGCCTGCCTTCACCAGAGTTAAGCAGGATACTGCCAGATTAGGAATTTTGCAAAAGAAAGTAATCTTTCCCCGTCCAAGCCACTCCTTCAGCAGCCCCCTGCTCAGTAGCTACAAGAAAATAAAACTCCTTTTTTTTAAAGTAAAGTTATTTTAAAACAAGATATTAATTTGATAGAACTGTAAAAGAAGACAATTTATGGAGCTCAAAAAGATCTACATATGTTTAAAGTTAAGACATGCAAAATTAAACATGTTCTGGCTCTCTGTGCACTTAGCTTGACATTTTACTCATTTATGATAGAGTAATGCAGAAGCATCCCTCTAAAGCATCCTTTTTATTTAAGTGTATTGGTTCTTTCACATTTCGAGAAGGTTGATGGAGATGAGTTAATAATCAGTCCTAAACCATCTATTTATTCATGATGCTAATTTGATTCCTCGTGTAGCACCCCTTCCAGAATAATTCTGGCTTAATTTCTTTATTATCTCCATCATTTCTTGCTTAGGTGCAAGTTACATAGAATGGACTCAAAATAAGTTAAATCCATATATCCATTAAGCATTTGCCAATTTTTGTTTTCATTATTCTTTAGCTTCATTTAAAATAAGCATTCTATGTAGAGAAGTTCTTTGGAGGTGAAAGCATCTTTTGCTATTTTCCCATGGTGGTTTATAAAATACTGGTACCTCAATAAGCTACAGGAAGAGAAAAGAAAGAAATCAATCCCTGGTCCAAAATAGTGGACATTCAGCTTGCTTTTTTCACCTTTTGTGTTGTTTAGCAAGCTCGTGCATGTTAAAATGCCTGAGAAGTTTTCTAGCGGGAAACCCCAAACTAACTTGACCATGGAATACTCACCCCTCCCCGCCACCTCCTTTTTTTTATAATACTCTGTGAAATAAGCTCTGGCAAATGTTGGTCTGTGAAAGTGCCTGGCCTCTGGCGTCAGCCGTGAGGCTGTCTTCTACATTTGAGTATTAGTCCAGTGAATGGCTCATGGTTCTCCAACAATCCTGCTTTAAAATGTTGCTGATACAAATTTAAAATATTGTTCTGGCAAACTTGTGAAATTAGCCATATCTAAAATATAGGGCTTTATAAGTAGAGGGATATAAAATTTAACAGTGTAATTTTAAAAGATATATAATGTTAAATTAAACTGATAAATTTCTTCCATACTTTTGAGTTTTTAAGACTGGTATGTTTCTTGAGAAGTTCCGTCTAGTTGAAATTTAAATGAACAATGTTAACCAAATGGAGTCCCGCTGTGTCTAACCTAGTAGGTGTGTCTAAATGGGAGCAGGTGCATTTCCTCCATTATACACATCCAGCTCCTCTAATAAGAGGAAGGAGAAGCCCTGTTGCCACAAACTTCTTAGCTCTGTGGGCCTCAGATACTGTAGGAGCTTCCAGAGATAACTATCTAGACATGTTTTTTTTTAAGCAGAATATGAATAGGAAGAATATATAATGCCAAAATAGCCGATTATTTAGTAGACTTCTATTAGAGTATTGGACCACATGTTAGAATCTTCATGATTTTCTCAAAGAGGTATCTGGTCCTCTATTAGTCATCTGAGCAAAATATTCAGAACAAAGGGATCCAATTATGAGAATTCTTAAGAATAAGAACAAGGTACGCAATTTTATTAAAAGCTTCTTAGATAATTCTGATGCACATCTGACTCTGCTTTAAAAACTCTTGTCGAGATCAAAGACACTGAAATTCTTATGATCTCTTTATATGGGAAAGAGTGGACTAAAAGGTTAGAGAAAGCAGGCAAATCTGACAGCTTTGTAAGGTAATGGACTTATATATGTTATGCTCCATTTTCCTCCCAGGATTTCCATAATACCTAGCAAGTAGTAATTACTCAATTAAACATACTAAAAGAATAAGTGAATGAATCAGTGAATGACTGGTGGCAACTGTCCATCTTTTCTGAGCAAGAATGAGAGAAACTTGATAAATTTTCCAGCAAAAGTAACTATAGATTTCTAACCAGATCATAATTTTTCTCATTGTTGATTCTGGATCTTGATAATGATCAATATAAGAAAATGCACTAACTCATATGGGTGATTACTTCTTGCATATGATGGCATTATTAAATTTTTATTTAAGATTTTTACGTATTAAGAATTTTCATATAAATTATTTTTAAACTAGTGGCAATGGCCTATGTGTAGACAAGAGGACAGTGTTCTTTCCTCTCAAATCAAATTGTCCCATGGTTTCATCAGCTCTGATTATAAATAACGGTGCCTGTCCTGCTCTCCTTTGCAGCCAGCAGTTGCAAACACTGATATCATGTTTATTAAAATTCACATTCCATGGGACACGCTGTGCAAGTATGCAGAGAGGCTGAATATCAGGATGCCCTTCAGGTACTTGGAAATTTTATTTCATTTTCTTTCAATATATATTAAGATCAGTCTTTTTGCAAAACCTTACAGCAATAAATGCATTTCTTTCAACAAGGGAAATGCTTTTTCTTCCAAAGTTTAGGTAATCTGGGAAAAAAATTCTTTCCCTTCTAATTTGCTTACCTAGTGTGGCAAGCCTTCTGCCTCCCTAGGTACTTTATATCATTTCTAGGTGGACTTTTCTAGAGGGAGAGAAAAAGTTGTTTCCAAATTTTAACTGATAACATAATTCTCAATATCAATCTCATTTCTTACTTCATGTGGGTATACAGAACTCCTATTGTTTTCGTGGAAGGCAGGAGGTGTAAGTATGCAGTATCTTCAAGTAAACAAATACAGTGTTCTTCTCTGGATAGCAGTTAACAAGAATCATTCCTCAGATGCAATTCAACCAGATGGTTTCTTAGCTCTACCCTCAGCATCAAAGGAAAATTGTAATGAGATTCCTGCTCAGTTCAAAGATTTATCAGTCCTTCCTGTAGACCAGCAAATATTGAATAGACATGACTTCCTATATTGCAGGATGTTGCCTTTTCTTCCATCACTTGCCAAAATAAAATTCAATAGTTTTCCTATTATGTGCAAAGTGTTAATTCACATTGAAGATATGAACATTTACACTCATTTGGAGCTCAGCATGCTTTATCAGCTCCTAAGAATGTTTTAAAAGGTTCAGAGTAACAATATACTAATAAAAAGGGCCTCTAAATAATGAATATGAATGAACGGTAGGAGCGCAATTCAAAAATATGGTGAAATTTCTCACACCTGGTAGCATGAAAGAGAACAACTCTGGTAAAAGTGCCAGCGTCAGTAAGTCTTGCAATATTCATTATTTTAAATGATACTATTTTTTTTTACTTCCTGGTAAGGATGCATTTGAAAGAAAAGTTCTGAAATGTGTAAAGAAAGAAATATAGCCCTGGCTGGTGTAGCTCAGTGGATTGAGCGCGGGCTGGGAACCAAAGGATCCCGGTTCGATTCCCAGTCAGGGCACATGCCTGGGTTGCAGGCCAGGTCCCCAGTGAGGGCCATGTGAGAGGCAACCATACATTGCTGTTTCTCTCCCTCTCTTTCTCCCTCCCTTCCCCTCTCTCTAAAAATAAATAAAATCTTAAAAAAAAAAAAAGAAATATAAACACCATGAAACTTACACAGTTACTATCTCTTCTTATTGATGTTGTATCTGAAATTTCATCTTTATGTTTTTCAAAATAATGTTTGCAATTGCTGTATCATGTTTTAATCATAACATATTAAAAATATGTGACATTTTCCAAAATATATCAAAATAATGCTGGTTCCACAGGCTCAGTGGAAAAATATCCTGTGACTGAATATGCTTCTGAATTCTGAGTTACAGAATGTTTCTTCACTGTAGGAATATTTAGAGAAGTGATTCTCACTCTAAGTCTTCAGAGTGCATCAAAATCACCCAAGAAACTTCGTAAAAATAAGGGTTTATGGAACATACACCTGGATATTCTGGCATATTAAGTCTAGGATAAGCTTGGGTATTTACATTTGTAACAAACATCCCAAATGACTCTGGTGCAGATGAGAAAGAAATATTGTCCCAGAGATTGCAATAGTTTAACAATTACATAATTTTTATGAATTTCAAGAGACAAATATACAGAGCAACCTTCCCTAAATTCGCACCTGATAATGGATTTTTAAAAATTTTAATATGATGGTAACCTTGGGAAAATAGTTAGAGAAATGCTGGAATACAGACTTCTTTTTGAACATCTTTCCAGACCAGCTTAAATAATAGACACAGCATGACCTAACTCCTTAGTAATCAACTACTCATTTATTTACGATATTCCTGAAATTTGGGATAGCTCTCAGCTCATAAAAAGAGAATGCTAGTCAAGCAGAAACCACATAGCAAAGCGTTTCATCGTGGCCGATTCAGGTTCCAACTGTCAACTGTTAGCACATTTAGGAACATACAGGCTGTCTTTCAATATACAAAAATAGCAAAGAACTTAAATAGGAAAATGCATCTCTTTTTAAAGATTTATGCATAAAATGTGGCTAATCTACATATATAGTCAACGTTGAAATATACATGTTATATTCCACAAAAAAGCTGCAAATGTATTCAGAAAAAAATATTAGAGTTTTAACACTGCCTTCAGAAACACTGCTTTTCAGCTGGCTTGTACGAACATGAATCTTGAGCAATTTATCTGAATTTGTATATTGAATGCATGTGTCAAATTGTATGTACCTATATTTTCTAGCTACTTCTTTGTTTGATTATTCTTCCAAAGCAATATGGCCTAAATATTGGACTTGATGTTTCAAAACTCACCAAGGGAATTTCGGGGAATTAAAATAGTCTACATTTTCTCATGTTTATTCTGTCAGGATGGACTGAACCTGTCCTGTCCACATTCCAGAAATACCAACTCCTGCTTTCATTATTTTTCCTTTAATTCAAAGGTGCTTCCTATTCATTCTTACCTCTCTTTCACCTTAAAAGTGTCAAACATATTTTAGGATGATTCAGTCATCCTAAATGCATCTCAGGCTGAGTTCCAAGGTGGAGTCAACCTGCCAACTTTCCTCAAGCTTCTCCCACAAATATTTTAAATATAGCAAATTTGGGAGAATATTTTCAAATTATTAAGAACAATCTTTTTTCTAGATAAAATAATATTTTTATTGCAATTAGGATTAAACTTAGATCGCTGTTTTTATGCAAAAGATGCCTTACTCAAAAATAAAATAATATGAAAACATACAGGAAGTCCAATATATAGAGTAAATAAAAGTGGAATAATTGTGCTTGACAAGAAGCCAGGGACCCGGGGTCCCATCTGTGTGACCGCCCTCCTGTCTTAGCCCTGCAGTCATTTCCGCATGTGGCTACTTGGCTGTGTGAAACTGGTTGGAAATAGCATCAACATAATTATTTACTTATAATTTTGAGTGATTGTGTAATAGTAGGTAGGTAGGTAAAATAGATAAATGCTGCCCTGATGCAAGGTGTAAAATAGCAGATACTTTTCAAAGGAAAAATAAAGAAAGCTCTGTATTCGAATAATACACAGTTAGTAAATTACAGTATGGGAGATTAGGGGTAGGAAATAATTTGGTTCTGCAGGTTTATTTCTGCAGCAAAACTAAGAATGGCAGGTGATTATTAACGTCAGTGTACACTTGTATATTGCTGGGAGTATATAATTAAAAACAAAATCCCTCCCAATCCAGAAAACTGCTTCACAAATGTAGAAGAGAAAGTACACACTTCTATATTGAATTCTATTCTTGAATAAGCATTAAAATAGAATGGGATGTGCATCACAGGCAACTTGCCAAGAAATTGCAAAAGCATAAAGAAATTGCAGCTTTTTACACAGCCAAACAATACAACCCATAACTGACATGCTCTCAGAATAAACATAACCAGTCCTCAAGTAAAAGGACTCATCCGCACTAATGTTCACATAGTTCACCCTAGATCTGATTGCTAATTAGGGTGTTAGTTAATAGGAAAATTTGTGTCTCTTATTTTAATTTTTATTTGCTCTTATATTGTAGTGGTCTTAAAGGTATATATATTCATCTTGTACTTGTTTCCTTTATTTGTTCCAAAGCATTTCAAAATTTAAAAAAGATTGTTTAAAAAACTATTTCAAAGTAGCAGCAAAAAGAGAGTAGTGCTTAATCCAAATGCTCTTTGATTTTATATTTCTTATTATATCCATGATCAATACTTTTAACTATAATATTTTTCTCTTCTTAATCACATTTCTAGATATTTAATGTTCAAATTATTTTAAACTAACTTCTACTTTTGTAGTTTTGTAATAACATCTTATCAGCAAATGTTTATTGACTGTAAAGTGTTCTCAGGCACTGAAGGGCATAATCACAACTCCAAAATCAATGAAGGCTCACTCATTTATCAGCCGTCTTAGTGCTTACTATTATCAAATAATGCAACAAGTATACAGCAAGCATACAAAATCAAATGAAATAGAACTACCAGCTTCAAGAAGCTCAATGTCCTACAACAGGTGGTCAGTGAACAGATGCATAACAATGGGGTAAATAGTGCAAGACCGTCTACGTGAGGTGTTCGGAGTGAGGATGGGTTTATAGTCCAATGGATTGAATGATGTATGCACACACACATGTGTATGTTTGAAAAAACGAAGGGGGAAGATAATTTAAAGTGTGAGTTTAGAATACACATAGCATGCTTTAAAATTTCGAATTTGAATTTAGTGGTGAGTGTGTCGGGACAACCTGAAAACTATTTTCTAGTCATAGGACCAGTGATTGCAATGAAATGTGGTAGCTAAGAATGTTTTCTCATTTCCTAAACAGTTAACACAGGACGACATAGAAATTGTCCTGACTCCCAGCCGTGCTTTCTAGATACCACACTGATCCTCTCTCTGTAATGGGTTTCATGAGTGGGGATACAAAGGCTCAGGATGACATTCCCGAGCTCCAAGATGAGGATGTAATGAGAATCTTTGAAGAGATTAATTAACCTCTGTCATTAGAATTTTTAGTTTCTCTAAAATAAAGACATGCTCCACACCTACTTAAAACACGTATCTTCCCATTGCTTTTCATCCAAAACCTGAGCATTAGTGGTCAGACTCCCCATTCATTACCTGTGCCTTATTCATCATGCCCCCACGTCTTTTATCACTATCCTCAACTCGTAATTTCTACTCCGGTGATTACCTAATTAGTAGCAGTTCCTGAATCTTAATAATGTTTGTTCTTGGTCTCATAACCACTTCATATGCGGTCTAGAAGGCCATGTCTCAAGTGCTCATTCAGAGGACTGCTCCCACTCAGACTTCCAGATTCAACACAGACAGCACATCCTCTGGGAGGGTTTCCCTGTCTCCTTTCTCCTCCTCTGCAGAAACTCACTGAGATTCCTTCCTAGGTAATTGCACAGAACTCTACTTTCCTGCATTGGCACATTTTATTATAACTATCACTTGTCTTCTCAATTGTAAAGGAAGCTCTTTAAGGGTAGAAACCCTCTTTATTCTCTAAATTTTTAGAGGGTATACTTTAACATTCCTTGCAAAATCAGAAATATTTATTACATGTGTGTTTAGATGGAGGGAGGGATGGATGGATGACTTTGTATAACAGATACTCCAGCTAATATGCATTGTGTAGCAAAAGTGAGACCTTCAAAAAAGAGAATGAGAAATCAAATATTTAAAGCGATTTATTGATTTATGAAAGTGTTTTGTTATTAGTGACTTAGATTCTGAAATTACAACAATGTAAATTTTATATATTTACTGGCTGATTTCATGTCTTTCCTAAGCATGTGGAAGTTGGAATATTGAAATGCTCAAAATGATTGCATGTTGTCACTCACTGGTTTCACTATTTTTGCATGACTTTTCCCAGCTGATTTCTGTTATTTTTCAGGAAAAAATCCTATTACACTGACCCAAGGAGCAAATCAACGGGCAGGTTGGTGGGTGATACATAATTTGTTTATGATTAATTTGTCATTGGGGGTGGGGGGTAGAATAGAAAGACGTTTGATTACCCTTACCAGCAGTTGTAAATTTTAGAAAAAAAATGTTATTGATTTATTCAATAGATTTCCAAAATAATGTGCCAAATTTAACAATGTTTAAAAACAGATAATCTCTTTTATTTTAGTGTACCATTGATATTCCTGCAATCCTCACACTATATATCTGTAAGTTAGCATTTTAGAAGATTTTAATTTTTAAAAATAGTTGTAAAACCAAGATTGATAGGTAAATATTGACCCAGTAGAGTAATAAAACAACAGACTCAAGAGACCTTCTGGATCATGTGACCCAAACTTATTTGACCAAGGTGGTAAAGGAAAGACTAGCATTCACAGTGATGAATTGCCATACAGCACTTTGAAATCACAGAACTACTCTTATTCCACCACCTCAAGCTGCCTTTCTTACCCTGATATTGAAAACAAACTTCTTTTCAAGAGCTTCTATCTCAAAACAGCATCTCTTACCAATTTGGGTAACAGCAGCTATGATTAAGGAATTCATCAAACCACAAGCCTGAGATGGAAGAAATCATCCACCTGAATTGCCTTGGCCCAGTTTCACTGGAGGAAATGTTTCCTTTCAATGAATACTAAAACAAAAAAGCTTCTTACACCTGGCTGTTTTTCTGCTCATCGTGATAAAAACCAACTAACAAAAACAAGACATGAATGTGGTGGAGTATGCCTTATTGAATAATATTATAGGATATTACAAGTCAGAATGACACAAAGTAGAAGATTCATATGGTGTAAATATCACCCCGTTTTAGGAAAAGATTCAGTAAATCTAGTTCTTCTAACAAGAAAATGGCTGAATATAATTTAGAACTTTACAATAAGAAAGATTTCAATTTAAAAATTTAAACGTTAAATTCAGGCGTGGTAGGGATTGGTGACAAAACAAATAAATCATGAAGGGGGGAACTTAGTATTGGAACAAGTATTAAAGGGGTTAGTACTCAAGTTGCTCTTTTAAAAAACTATGATCCTCAGCCAAGTCAGATCTTTCTTTTTTTGTCCAGTTAGCATGCCCAGCATCAGCATGAACTTCCATCACTTCCTTTGTGCCTATTTGGCCCTTGTCTGTGAAGCAAATTTCAGTTAATTTTCATGTAATAAAGCCAAAGTCATTGGAATATTATAACATAAATTTACAACTGCAGAATTTTCTGTTTTTTTTTTTTTTTTTTGCATGTTCCTCCTTAATGTTGGATGTGTTGAGCAATGCCTGGATTCATTTTTATTTGCTCTATAGAATTAGTAAGATTGTGCTGCTGTATAATTAGTGGGTTTTCTGATAAACAGGCATCTTTATTTCAGAGACTTGCAGAAGGATGAAATGCTGCATTTTAAAATGGCAACTAATGCCTATTTATGTAATACTGTCATAATTTAGTTTTAGAATAAACTTGTGTTTAGAATAACTAATAAACATTTATATACAAAATCCTAAAGAGACTACATTTTAATAGTAAAAAAAAATGTTTTTTTTTTCCATTTTGGTCAAGTTCAAAAGTAAACAAAAATGAACATTATACTGTGTCCTGTGTTTTATCATCTTTTGTATTTACAATTTTTGTTTCATGAAATGAAAATTCAGTTATCAGTTATTTCAAATGATTATTAAAGTTTCTTAAATGCTACTATAGTCAACCTTTTCACAGTTTACTTTTTACAAATATTCCCTTTGTCCCTTTACTTTGTGGATGCATATGGGGAGCGTAGTGAACAAATCGGAAAGGGGGTTATGAAAGTATACTGCATATTAAACTGAAAAAAAGAAGGTCATGTTATTTGCCTTAATTCAGACTTTCAGTTAAGGAAATGAATGAGCTTGATGTTTAAAAAAAAATCACCATTGGAGAAGAAAAATTTAGTGGAGGGGTGTGCGGCATATGGTCACCATTGTTATAAAATTACAAAACCCAATTTGTAGATAGAAAGAAGGAAACAAAATCAGTTATTTGCACTTAGATTTCACATGCATTTTTTTCTTTCTTGAAGTGGGAAAGGTATTTTGTGCAAGGGTATTTTAGCCCATAAACATGACGTGATAATTAATGTACAGGCAATTAATGTACTTCAGATTTTGAAGTTCATCATTTCTCCTGGCAAGTTGATAAGAAAGGGTTATAGTTTTACTGTTGCTGTTATTTATCATTTGTTTACAATGCACTTTCACATTCAGCTTTTAAAGAGTCTTTAAAATGACCCTTCAGGAAAGCATAACAAATTGTAACTGGTTTTGAAGATTAGGAAAAAAACGATGATTATACCATCACTACTCCCCACCACCCCCTGCCTTAGCCCCCAGTCCTCACAGCTGGTATGATGCAGTCTGGATTCTGACCAAGTACTTTTGCCTTTTTAATTCAGATTTCTTTTCATTCCCTCCTAGAAACAGGAGGAATGCCTGTGTGTGCTTGTGAGTGTGGGTGTATCTTATGTCTTTTTGGAACTCTTTTTTTGGAATGGCAGTGGAAGGTAGGCAACCTCCAGAATGCAACCTCATCTAATGCTAAAATGTGACTTGGTTCCAGTGTACACAATTATTTTAGAAGACTCAAAAAATGGATGTCTCAAAACCCAATGGTTCTGGACAAGTCAGCATTTCCAGACCTGGAGGAGTCAGACTGCTACACCGGCCCCTTCAGCCGTGCGCGGATTCACCAGTGAGTTCCCTCCTGTTTGCTCCCACTACCTGCCTCGGCGTATTTCATTACCAGGGGTTGTTGATAGAATAAGAATAGCTGGGACCAGTCCCGTAGTTTGCCGAATACGTCAGAGAATGTACTCTTTTATTAAAATGTACACTTAGAACAACACTCAGTGAGCATTATTAGTTAATTATCAACTACGATTTAGAGACATTCCAGTAATGAGTAATTAATTGTAAACTCAGGGAATGACAACCTCGCTCCTAATTCTTTGAAATTAATTACTATGGTAGTAAGTTAATGTAACAAAAGTAACAAAAATGATGATAACAATAATAATAGAATTGATGTTAAATAACATGCCTGAGTAATATTGTTCTAATTAATAAATTACATTTAAAATTATATTTAATTAATTTGTATATATTAGTGTAATCCACTGTAGTTTAATCTTATTAAACTAAGGTGAATAAGAATTTTTTTAGGGATTTGTTACATGCCTGTCTATCTACCAACATACAATATCTCCTTTATTTACGAATTACTATTTGTTAAGTTTCTACATGATGCAGATTGAGGTTATGACACAGTCCCCCCTTTCACCGTACTTCCAGTCTACTGGGTCAGACAAAAAGGTAAAGTTAATAATTAAACAGAATAAGATACACATGAAGATGGAGAAATTCACAGTGTACAGTAGGTCTATAGCTGCAAGATGGGTTTGCTCTCCACAGTATCGGATTGACTTATCTCCTGGGATGTCGGAAGTTGAGAGTCAGGATGAAACAGAATTCCTGACCACCAAACATGTAACAGCTAGTAATCAACGGGAAACCCTCTCCTTCCAAATGTTTTATTTATGCTATTATTTACTCTTACAGGTGAATCTGGAAGCATTATTTTTTAACTCTAGCTACAAGAAATGGAGGAAGGAGTGGAAATCCAAAGGACTTCCACATTTAGAGACAGGTTGCAGTTTCATGGAAGCTTCTTTAGCTTTTTGTTGTACTTTTTCAAGCTCTGTGATGCACCAAATTAAAAAAGAAAAAGTCTGCTCTTTCTCTTTGAACCCGAGAACCTGGGACAATTTTCCAAAAATCTCAATCTGATCATGAAACTATCTTGCTTAAATCCCCCCCACAGTGGACTCTCATTTATACTTATAATAAAATTCAAAATTTTTATCAGCTACTGTGTGGCTGTAAATGTTGTGGTCCCCACCCAACACTATCCTCTCATCTTCTACAATTTCCACACCATCTCCTTACTTCAGGAGCACAAGCTTCAGTTCCACCCATTGAATGCTCAAGCTTTATTCCATCTCAGAGTTTTGTCCTTGCTGTTCTCTTTTGCTAATGTGTACTTCCTCCACATCTTCACATGGCCTGTCCCTTCTTACCATGAAGCTGCCACTCAAAACCAGCAGCTCAGGGAGCCCTTCTCTGAAAATCTTATCTGTAGCCCCCTTGTCCCAGTCATATTCTATGCCATTAAGCAATTTCTTTTTTTCTTCATATTAGCAACTCCTGAAATTGCGTAACTGATTTCTTTACTTATATATTATCTGTTTCCTTCATTTGTAATGCAACTTCACAGAAAAAGAATTTATCTGTTAAAAAATATTTGTTCCAAAAATTCTGAATCAATCTGATGGTAAAATAATTGATGAGCATTTCTTCCTATGCTTATAATTAACAGGACACAAGAACTGTTAACTCAGTGCCTCCAGGTACAGAAATAAAAAGCACAATATCAGAATATTAGAACAACTCTGGGTCTAATAAAATGGGCAGGTATATAGGTTACCATAACACAAGGCAGAGAAGATTAACATGGTAGGAAAGATACAAATGAAATATACATTTTTGTAAGAGAGGGAGGAACTATACCTAGAAGAGAAGATCCAGCAAACCTTTATGAAGGAGCTAGTTCTTTTCAGCAGGTAAAAGTGTGGAGGGAGGTGGTGAGAGGTAAGAGAACAGATACGAGAAACAGAACAAAACCTTGAGGTAAAGAAAGATGGGATTCCATGGTGACGGTCAATTCTACAATTTGGCAGACTAACAGATACAAGAAGCTGGAGCCATAAGAAGTAAGACAAAGGGGGAGGTTGAAATGCAAGAATAGAGAGCCATCGGAAGAAAGTAAGAAATTTAATTATGCATATTGGAAAACTGCTGACCCATTAACAGCAGGAGTCCTCCAAGGGCCAGAACAGGGAATTCAAGCCAGGTGGGAAGTTGCCCAGCCAGGTAAGAGGGCATTCTTTTCATAACCTAGGCGAGAGGCAATGAGACCCAGAACAAGATGGATACAAGAAGGCCAGGGGGAGGCAGTATAGTTATAAAAGTTACTTTGTGTGGCAACTCTTTGAATATGGATAGCCAAGAGAAAGCAACGGTCAGAGAAGACCTGATACTTCAGGACTGAGTCTGAGAAAATGACAGTTTATCATTCATAAAGATAAAGCAACTGGAAACAGACATTGTCAGCAGTTGAGTGAGGGCCAGAGTGCTTCCATTTTTTTGAGGCTGCAATGCTGAAAACAGACCCTTCCTTTCCTTTTGGGATTGCCCTGTTGCTTTTTGTGTCACTGACTCTAATGTGGTTCCTCCTTGCAGCTCTCCCCATGTAGGGACAGAGTAGGGCGTGAAGGGGAAGAGAGAACAATTACTCATTGCTAAAGTTCTGTAAGTAAGATAAGCTTGCTTGGAAAGTGTGGCATGGGGAATTACATCAATTTTTAATGTGTTCTATTTGGGACTACGTTGCTTAATTAAAATGTATGGGAGCCCATGGAAATTCTTTGTTCAATGCCAAACAAAAATCCTGAAGACGCCCAGGCTTTCTTATGGACTGAAAGATAGCAACATGAATATTTGATAATAGCCTATATGATGTGTGTTTACTTTTTCTCTGCTGATTGATTTTCTTTTTAAAGAGGATGGTTTATTTTCTGATTTACTCCACTTCACATACATTCGTCTAAAGGAGAAGACAGATGGATGAGTGCCCAGGAAGTTCTTCCTGTGGCTGGATTCTGTGCTCTGCTCTGACTATTAAAGCCAATCCCCCTGTCTTAACAGCTTCATAATAAACAATAAGGACACCTTCTTCAGCAACGCTACTCGAAGCAGGATCGTCTATCACATGCTGCAGCACACCAAATATGAGAACGGAATATCAAAAGTGGGTAAGAATGCTAAATAATAATGCAGAGAAAGGAGAATTAGCAGTTGCTAATGTTACCAAGAAATGTTTCACACCTGAAGCTTCACCTTCACTCATCAAATATGAACATGTAACACACTGAGCACAAACTCTAAACACCCTATTTTTCTGCCTTTCAGTAAAACAAACAAACTCTTTTAAGAACATTTGGCCATATGCATCAAAATGTGAAATGTGCAAACGCTTTGGAACAGAAATTTTATTCTTGAAATGCGTCCCAAAGAAATAATCAGACTTTGAATGACAATATACAAAGACATGTGTTCATTATGGCCTTGTAGTAAAATAAAACTGGGAGTTCTCTACCTGTCCATCATTAGGAATTGGCAAATAAATTAGGTTACATCAACAAATACATCTACTAAAAATGAAAGAATTCAACAATTTCTCAAACCCACTATCCTTTTGAGATATTTTGAGGGATAGGAAATTCTTCTGCTCCCTTAACCAAATTTTGATTTTAGGAAAAAGTTCCTCTAGGCTCCTGTGATCCCCAAGGAGTGGATGTTAAAATTCCCCCCATTTCGTGATGTGGCAAAGTGAAATCTTGTGTTAGCACCTTGTACATCTCCCTGTATTAATGTTGTAAGGACGGAATTAGACTCTCAGCACCGGTCTCTCTCACAGCCTCACTGTCCTCCTGGGTGAGGTGGTTAGGGAAGGCATTTTGGTTACTCTAAGTTTTTAAGTAACATATTGTTCGAAGTGTAGGCATCTTGCTTCAGAAGAAAGTTTTCATTTAAACTAACTCAGGAACTGGTCCTTTCTTCTCTTTTCAGGTATCTGTAAACTGATAAACAATGGCTCCTATATAGCAGCTTTTCCCCCACATGAGGTAATTTTGAAGTACAGTTTCCATTACAAAATAATGATGTTTTATGCTCAATGCTTGACCTCATTTTATTTTTAAATTTAAGTCTGGTTCCCCTCTCTCAAGAAGGCTCAATCAGCAACTGGCCCTGGGCTTTTCTGAGGCCCCGGGGACATTCGGTGGCTGTACACGGGCTCCTTTGCTCCCGAGCCCTCCTGCGGTTCGCCCGCATCAGGAAGCCGGGCCTTGGAGGGAGCTCATGTGCACCTCTGCTGGGCCCCTCTGGCTGATGCCTCTGCTCCAACACAGAGCTCCATGGTGACACAGTCCGGGACCCACACCGCTCCCACAGGGCAGGTCCCTGATGTGTACTTACTGCATTGGGGTCCCTGAAAATCAAACCCATATGAAACCTACAGCCCACTATTTGATTCTCTGCCCGATGTTACCTCTCTACCAATTTTAAGTAGAAAAGCCTGCCCTAAGCTGTGGTGGGCTTTGCCTGCTGAGTCCTGAGTTAAATTTGAATCGGTTATCAGTTTTAACTCCACCATGTCCCCACCGCCCCCCATCCTCACACATTGCATTCATTTTAAGGCAAATTTGAACTTTCATATCAGAATGAAGTCATTAAAAATTTCACTTCTGTACTTACAAAACTTGTCATTGTTCTATTTACTAAGCCTGCTGACTCCCAGGAGTTCACAGTATAGTACAGCCCATACCAGATGAAATGTGTCGAGCACTTACCATTTGGCACTGAGCTAAATGTTTTGTATAGTTTAATGCCGTGACCTGTGTGCGCAGGAGGTCCCTGGCAGGAGGGGGTGGGTTACGGGAGATTAAGAAAGACACTTTAAGGAAAAGCGGAGACCAGGTGGGACATCATCCTCTGATGGAGAGACAATGACCCTGAACATGGTCTCCGTGTTTATTTTATAAGGGGTAGTTGGATAAAGCTCAAGGATGTTTCACAGGCTCAGGGAAAAACTGCAGGCATAATTGCTCTGTTTCTCAGGCTAAATAAATGATAATTGTTTCTTCTGCAAAAGTCATAGGGGCATACAGCTAAAGCTTGTGATTAACTATTTCATTGTCTCCTTCCTAACTCCTGTGGGTTCCGGCTGCATGATGCCAGCCTTCACTGTCCTCCACAGTTTAACTCATTTAATCCTTGCAAAAACTCTTTGAAATAGACAGTGATATTAACTCCATTTTATAAATCAGTCATTGAGGCATAGAAACATTAAATTTCGAAGGTACAGTTTTGAGCCCTGGAAGCCAGACTCCCGTTTCTCTCAGTGATGATAAAGTCATTGTGTTTATTAATAGATCTTGGTTTCTACTCTACAAAGAGTAGACTCTAGTTTACTTTAAGTGAAAGGAATCTCATTGGTTTAAAAAGGAATTGAAGAAAGGATTTTTAAAGAATTATCAATATTTTCAATGAATGAGAGATATATAAAGACATCATCATTCCAGAGATAAGCTTAAGTTTACAATTTCAGGAGCTTTTAATAAGTTTTTTAATTATTCTGTAAGAAAAAAACACAAAAGCAATTCTTATTTAGTTCAAATTTTAGTAAGAGAAGGGATCTCCATTTATCTTATTGTATGTTTTTCAGGGGGCCTACAAAAGCAGCCATCCCATCAAAACTCATGGACCTCAGAATAACAGGCATCTATTATATGAGCGCTGGGCTCGCTGGGGAATGTGGTACAAGCATCAGCCCCTGGATTTAATCAGGTACTGCTGATGGATCGACAATGGAAGACATATGCTGTTTTGTTGTCATTTTCTTAGATTTGGAATTATTTCATTTTCTCATCAAATCGCGTGTATCAGAATACAATCAGGAAAAATAAGCCATTCTTAATCTTTTCAATAAAAGGAACTTAATTTAGGAAACCGATTGCACAGGGGACAGGAAAGGTGAGCAATCAAACAGGAATAATGATACAACCCAAGATTAAGAGCAGCAGAAAATGTCGAAGTACTCTAAAGCTGAAAGGAAAATGGAATGAAGTATATTTCAGTGTCCAGTACGTGGACTATGAAATTCATGATCAGACTACTGACAAAGAAGTGGAAGTGTAGGGAGTAGAGCTACGGATAAGCCCTGGCTCTCCTGAGGACAACCAGGAGAGGAGAAAAGACTGTGGATTCTCCTTTCCTCCCTTCCTTCCTCCTCTGAGTCTCCAAGTACCTGCTGGTCCCACTGAACCTGGAGCAATTTATAAAGGAGTCTGTGTAATCTACTTTCCTGTGAAAACAAATCCAAACAAGGAAAGGCAGAAAAAGGATCCGAGAGCAAATACGAAAATGACGAACAAAGCATCTATGCATAATTATCTTTCAACAAAGATTTAGTGAGTATCTATTTGATTCAAAATATTTGAATCAAAAATATTCGAATCTGCAAAGAGCACACTTTAAATATGGTCAGCTACAAAACTCAATTAACAAAAGAGTTGTGTGGCATTTTTCAAAAGGTTTCACCATAGACATCAGAAAGATTTCAATGTAAAAATTAATAAAATTCTTCTCTCTAAAAACTGTTGAATTCATCATTTGTTTATTTATGGTTGAGGTTATTTCAGCAGCCGAATCCTATCATCAAATGAAATGTTACATGGGGAACCAATGTGAAAAACACAAAAATAGAATGGCCATGGGTGAAGTGTGGCAGGGGGCGACACCAACCGCAGCCCCGTGTTCGCCTGGCCCTGTCATGGTTTTTAGAAACGTTTAAGGAATGCTTAGACAGCCTAGAAGATTGGGAATAACACAGCTCTGGCCAAGGGATCTCCCTCACCTTCTTTGCCTCACATTGTCTCTTTCCTCTCCTGAAACAGATCTGAAATCTGATATAACTCAGATGATTATATTCCTCTCAGATATCATTGTTACTCCTTTTATTTAACCTTTAACAATGAGTAATTTAAAATCTCAGTATAATACTGTCTGTGTAAGGGGTCTATATGTGTAGTTTTCTATAATTATTCTAAAGATATTCTGATATATTAATATGTACTAAAACAAAACCACTCCAATCTCAGAAGAACACTTGTTTAAAGGCACAAAGGCTTTGATGCAGTACCTGCTATTAAAATAATCTTCTGTTTAAAAGTAGAACATTATCATTGTATAAAAACAATGAATCGACTAGTGATGCTTGTCTCCTAGGAGAAATAAATGAAAAAACATTAAATAAATGATACTTGATGGGAGATGCCTTTTGTCTATGCCTGGTAGAATTTACACAAATAATCCAGAAAACAAAGTATAAAAAGAATAATTTTCAGAAAGAGAAGTCTTGTTAAGGAAAAAATAACAAGATAATTTTCTTCCCAGCAAGAATCACTGCCCAGTGCAATATTCCCAAATGAACTATAAAACACCAATCTTTAAAACTATTGCAGGGGCAAACTGTGTGTTAAGTGACCATTTTTAGGAAATGGAGACTAAACACTAGTGGAGAATTCAAGAAGTTATCATTTTATACCAGAGCTTTGTAATATTGACAGTAGACTTGGTGAAGAAAAGGCGATTTAGTCCTTACAGCCACCTTATTCTCTTGCCATTTCCATGTAGACAGTATTCATCAGCTGAAGGGAAACAAAATACATTCAATTCTCTTCTCTTCATTTGATACTTCCTGCGGTGGGAGCTAGTGAAGCAAGGCATGGCCTCCCCAGCAGCTGCAGTCATGGGATGGGAGGGTAACAGAGGAGTGCCGGGTAACTGCCTTAAAGTACGTGAATTTAGGTCACTGAAACTTGGGTGAGGACAGGACATCTAACCCATGGTGGGAATGGAAGTCAGGAGGGCTTCCTGGAAGAAGTGATAGAAAGTGACAGATAAATGTAAGCCAGACACAGGAAGAAAGTGAAATGTACTATTTCAAAGCATGAACCAAGTATAGAATCACGTGTTCCAGGAACTGCAGGGTTGAACTTTGTTGAGGAGGATGTGACATAATTATGCAGACTGTGTCTAGTATAAACGTGTCTGGCAGTCATGCATATGGACACTGAAATCAGACCTGCTCTCCCCACCTACCTAGAGAGGAGCCTTTTTCTAAGTCATACAAAAGCAATATGGTGTAGCACAGCTCTGTGTGGACAACAAAAAAGGAATTCTACCAGGAGGATGGAGAGAAGCAAGAACTGGTAAAAACCTTTATGAACAATATTAAGAAGTTTGACACAGAAATAAACACATTTTATAAAATTGTTCCTAAAAGGACAAGGTTAAAGACAATCAATGTCACCATTATTAGAGTTATTAGCAACCGTGAATGTTAAGATAACCCAGATGGAGCTGCCAAGGGACTGAGCTGGTAGCCTCAAGTGTCCATCTGAAATTCTGACTAGGTGTGACATCAGTATTTGTCGTGTGACTTGTGTTGCTTTAAGCTAACAGTGTGCTTTCTTATGCAGGCTGTATTTTGGTGAGAAGATTGGGCTGTACTTTGCTTGGCTGGGATGGTATACTGGAATGCTGATTCCTGCCGCACTGGTTGGCTTGTGTGTTTTCTTCTATGGAATATTTACAATGAACGCAAGTCAAGTAAGGTAAGCTACTAACAGACCTATTGAAAATGGTTGGTCTTTCCTCTGATTGGGCAAAAACTTTACGATAATGCTGACTATAAAAAACAGGCAATGAGGCCCTGGCTGGTGTAGCTCAGTGGATTGAGC
>PVJI01009398.1:0-65554 GCA_004026765.1 Micronycteris hirsuta | reverse complement strand
TTTTTTTCCCTATTGGTTCCCTGTAAATCTTCCTCCATTATCTTTATCGTATTCTTCATTTGTTCAACTATTTCTTCCAGTTTTGTGAGCATCTTGATTACCAGTGTTTTAAACTGGGCATCTGTTAGTTTGGCTATCTCTTCGTCCATTAGTTGTAATTTGTTCTGATCTTTCATTTTGGCCATTTTCATTCTTTTTTATCTCGGCGCACCTGTCGGAGTCTTAGGTGTTTGTCGGTGCCTGGTAACCTGGGTCGTTTTTTTGTGATGTTTCCTCTGGGGGCGGGGCCTGGGAGGGAGCAATGGTGTCTGCCGTTTACCGTCGCTCCCTATCACCCTCCGCTCCCCAGTTCCCCACTGTCTTTTCTGCCAGTCTTGGCCCTGCTGGTTCCCACTGGCCTCTCCGGTTACGACGCTGGCCTGCAAGGTTCACCCGTTGCTCGGGGTTGTGCTTTGGTTAGGCGCTCGCGCTCGCGGGGTGAGTCCCTCCAGGCAAACTGCCTCTCACTCCACTCCTCTGCTTGGTTCTGCCCTGCTTACTGGCCTGGATGTACGTCCTCCCCAACTTCCTGGGTGTCGGACTTCCCTTCAGTTCGATTCTGTCTGTTCTGGTTGTTTATTTTTCACTATTGAGTTCGTTGTTTAAACTCTTTGGTTGTGAGCTGCGGTGCAGTGCGTCCACCTACGCCACCATCTTGGGAACACCCTACTTATCTCAACCCTTGGTGCCTTAAATGTTTTCCACAGAAACCACCTGACACAAAGTTAGGCAATGAAATGATGAGTAACCATCATTTTTTCCCACGTTTCTTATTCACATTTTTCTATTCTTCACTTTTCTCTTTACTTCATTACTCATCTATGTCTGCTTTCTTCACTTTCTTTATTTTCCCTTTCCTCCCATTTTTGAAAATGTATGCATTCAACAAACTTTATGGAGTTTTTACTGTATGCTAAACACTGTGCTAGTTGTGGGATTTACAGACATTACATCAACACAGTTTTTATCTGTCCATGGGCGGGGAGAGAAGTAAACAAAGAATTGAGATGTGATGTTATTTTCCCTACATTAGAAGCAGATAGAGGGGAGATTGATGGCACATAGAAAGGAGTGGTCTACCTCTTTTGAGAAAGATATTTTTTAAAAGTTTTTATAGAGATGATTAAATCGAGTTTCCTTTCTTTCTGAGTCTTACCCAAGCATAAACATTTAAAGGGACACCCCACCCATTTTTTCGCCCCAGAATGTTGTTTCCTACTTAATAAAATACATAGGCACCATACTATGCTGGGCACCAGGCAAGACACTAGATTAAAAAATCAGCTTATTGTCCTGGCTAGTGTGGCTCAGTGGATTGAGTGCTAGCCTGCGAGCCAAAGAGTAGCCGATTCAATTCTCAGTCAGGGCACATGCCTGGATTGTGGGCCAGGTCCCCAGTAGGGGGTGCACAAGAGGCAACCACATACAGATGTTTCCTTCTCTTTTTCCCTTCCTTCCCCTCTGTCTAAAAATAAACAAATAAAATATTTTAAAAAATCAGTTTATGGACCTTTTCTCATGTTGTGTTACAAAACATTTGGACAGCAAGAGATATGTGGCTGAATAGAAAAACTCAAAAATAAAATTTTCCCAAAAGTTATGTCCAATTGTAAGGGAAGGACCATGCATGTTGTGATAAATCACTCATGTGCTCTCATGTGTGCTCATTTTAAGTTGTTTTAAGTGACCATAATAACAATAGTAATAACTAAGATTTATGAATCAGTAAAGGGCCTTGCATGGTTTATAGACTTTTACAAATATTACTTCAAAATAACAGGATATTGGGAGGAAATATATAAAAAATAAAGATCTCCATTTTTGTTATTTATAGCTCTAAACTAAAATGTAGGAGCTAAGTGTCTGTAGTTTTTTGTTTGTTTGTTTATTTGTTTTGTTTTTGCCTGCTGTTTAATAAAGGAGGGCCTGATTACTGTGCTAGTTTGAGGAAATCACTTTGGGAAGCATCACTTACTCTTATTACACTTGGCAGTTGCACAGTGACATGCATCACTTTGGGTACAACTCACACACCCATCTTGGAGTACTACACAGGACAGGAGAGAGGTACATAAAACTTTAAAGAGAAAAGTTGGAGTTATTCCAGTAAGTTATACATGTGAATGAAGGAGGCTAAGAAAATTGATGTTCAGAAGAATATCATAAATCAAATTTTCTTTGGCTTTGAAAAGTTGTCTGGAGAAAATACATAATATAATTCATCTTTATTCATTTTTCAAGGACTGTTGGAGCAGCGATTTATAGATGCCTAGAATGTCATTTTGCTCTTGTCTGCCATACTGGGGTCTCTTCAGACTCTGCTGGTGTCCTAGTTCAGTGATTCTTGGAGAAGAGCCAGGAGAACCTGGGAGAATGACAACACTGCATTTGTTCTGAAGATAAAAATGGAAATTATACCATCAACACTGAGCTGCAGGAATATAATTTATCAAGAGAGAGTTATGCACAGGTACTGGGCCTATTAATAGGATGCTCTTCAGGGATAAAGATGACTTTAGCAAGCATTTAATGATTTAGTTCAAAAAACAGGTTTCAAAATAAAGTGTCAGACAAAAATGTTAGTGTATATGTAGTGCATCTATGCCACTTGAAGTCAGTTTTATACACTTAAGTTTCTCTTTTCTAATGAATTATTATCTGTTTACCATATTTTTACTTCCAACCTTGTGTGTCCGCATTGGCATATCCAAAGTCAATTAAAATGTATTTATACTGGCATTATCTGTACTGATATTTGTGACCTTTCCATGATGAAGGACTAAGGGAAGAATGATAAGAACATTTCTCTGGAGGTTAGGAATCCTAAATTGTAGGTCCAGCTCCAACCCTAATAAGCTCTGTGACCTTGGATAAATCACATAATTTAATTAATCTTCAGTTTTCTCATCTATAAAATGAAGTTGGACCATATGATCTTGAAAGTACCTTCCATTTCTAAATTATATTTTCCTGTCAGCTCTCATTTTTTTACTAATTTGGAGGAGCAATGAGCTGCTGCTATGACACAGTGGATTAATTTTCACTATTTCTACCTAATTTGCTTGGGAAGTGACAGAAACTGGGTGAGAGATATAGCTGAGGGAGCTGCAAGTGGGCACAAGCTGATAGTTCTCAGTAGTCTGGTGCTTTCCTGTTGGCCATTATCCCCACTGTCTAGATGCTCTTGACCATTCTCAGAAATGGGATCTGAGCCTCTACCCTAGTGACCTCCAGTGTATAAAATCACACGTTGGTGTCTTTGGGCTAGTGTTTATTACCTGAACATCCCTCTTAAATGTATAGAAATTCCAGCATTTTATTGTGGAAATGCATCTGCTATGATGGACAAGAAGTGAGTTGTTTAAGGGTGCCTTATCTATTTCACATTGCAGTTACAGACTAAAAATTTATACGATGGACATCTTTGGCAGTTTAGGGAAGCATGGGGGACCATATGTCAGGGTAATGGTTTTAAATGCATAAAATAAAATGACATAGGATTACATACAAAGAAACCAATTAAAATAGAAACAGTACCATCCATAAACCCTAAGTTAAGCACTATAAGTATAATTTTACCCCTAGACTGTAAACTTTCTGAGGCTGGAGATTATGTCTCTAGTTCATTCATGTGTCCTAGGTGTCTAGTACAGTGAGTGGTTCAGACAGGATGCTCTATAAATGCATGCCTACTCATTTAATTGCACTGTTTTGATACTGTCCTTTAAAAAAAAGTCTGTTTTCCCATCAGAGTCTAAGTTCATTGGGAGTAAGGGCTGAGGCACATCCATAGTTGCCTCTACAGGTTTTGCATGGTGGTTCGTGCAGTTGCTCAGATAATACTGTTTGAATGGAGACTAGCCTTGCACATTTTTCACTCTCTTCCAGCAACTTTGGGTTCTGGGCTATTATCTTATGGCGGGGGACTCTGTTTTCTGGGGGAGGTGAATGAAGTGTTAAAGATCAGCATCATAGTTAATTTTATATGTCAACTCAACATTCAAGTTGGTAGACTCAGTATATTGTCCTCCTTATAGGGTGGGTGTCTTCCACTCCACTGAGGGAAAAAGAGAACAAAAGTGCCCGGTTGGTGTAGCTCAGTGGATTGAGCGCGGGCTGGGAACCAGGCGGTCCTGGTTCGATTCACAGTCGGGGCATATGCCTGGGTTGCGGGCCGGGTCCCCAGTGAGGGCCATGTGAGAGGCAACCACACATTGCTGTTTCTCTCCCTCTCTTTCTCCCTCCCTTCACCTCTGTCTAAAAATAAATAAATAAAATCTTAAAAAAAAAGAGAGAACAAAAGGCTGAGAGAAGGGGGAATTCACGCCCCTCCTCCTTTTCCCTGCTTCATGGATTGAGCTGGAACATCTAACCTCATCTTCTCTAGACCTCAGACTGGGATTTTATATCACTGGCTATCCTGGTTCTCAGGCCTTTAGAGTCAGACTGATTGTCATCGCCGGTTTTCTTCAGCCTCCAGCTTACAGATGCAGGTCATGGGACTTCTCAGCTTCCATAATCACGTGCTCCAATCCCTCCTTCATTGTAAATCATTCTCTCTCTCTCTCCCCATGTGTACAGGGTCCAGCAGAAGTAACTCCTGCTTGAGTGCTGTTGGTAGGGTAATAATACGGGTGCAATAATTTATAGTTTTAATTTGAACATTTCACCTAAAATGTCATATAGTGTGGTTGAATGTGATATATTATTATGTTACAGAGTTACATGCTTATGATTTTGTAATAAGAAGGGGCATTATTTGTGCCAGACCCTGTGTATATATGCATGCTAGCACCCTGCAGTGGAGAGTTGGCCCACCCAATCTCCTCCACTGGAATGTGTTTTCTTCTTTTGAACACCATAAGGAATGCCTGCAGGCCCAGGCCTGGTCCAGTGGGTGAAGTGTGGGACTTCCCAGGAAGGCAAAATGGGCACATCTAGAGCCTGCAAGGTGTGCCTTGTGACTTCCCGATGTATGTGGAGAGGAGTAAATGTAGGTCCAGACAGAAGGGCAGGGAGAGGGTGGGTTGGGATGTGCTGGGCGTCAAGTGCAGCTCAGAGTTCAGCAAAACCAGGCCTGAAGCTCTGCTGCTGCAAGCTTCTCTTCCCAGATGAAGCCCAATCTCACGGGATCCAGAAGGCCTGAGGGATCGGCAGGGGAATGCTGGGACGAGAAACACCTTGGTGCCCTGGAAGCCGGAAGCAACTTTTACCAGACTTGGGAGTAAGGGGTGCGCCTCATGCCACCCCAATCCTACTGATACTGACTCTGATACCTCAGTTAGAGTCAGTGCACTGGGGCTTTTCCCCAGCGGCAGGCCAGGTGTGGGGGATCAGGCTCTGGACCAAAGGCTGTACAGTGATGAAAGTACTGAAACCACAGTGGGTAAGTGTACTGCGCATGCAAAGGTCAGCCGCCAAGTCTGTCACCTTCCAGGGCCATGGGCAGTGGTGCAGGATTAGGGTGTGGTCCCTTGGTGGCCCAGTGCAACGTCTGCCAAGCTCCAAAGCCATAGCAATCTGAATACACCATTGCACACCCTTGGGGTCAATTTCTCTTTGCAGCAGCCAGCTGTCTAGAACATTGCTGCTTGCTCCTTGAGCCTTTCTCCTAAAGAACAGCATGAATAATGTGTATATTATATGCATAAATATAAATTTTTTTTCCTGTGGGTTCTGTTTTTCTAATACTGATCACTGACTAATATAGTCAGTATAGCGCAGGGAAATGTGCAAGGGACTCAAGGATCAGGAAACCCAAATACTCATTCTGTCTCTTCCATTAACTAGCCAGAGACCCAAATGAGGTCCACTGTTTTCTTGTGCATATTAGATCAGAAAATCTAAAGATTCTTTCCACATTCATATTCTTGCACCTGTGTGAAGACCCAGTGAATCTCTGTAGAATAAACTTGCTGCTTAAACTCAAAACGGTTGTTTAGAATATAATTATAAGTGTAGTTGCTCAAAACACTACACAGTAAACTTAACTTTTGACAAGAGATTCTCAAAGCTTTTCAGTGAAGTTGAATACATAAGGTTTGCTTATAAATTTACACAGTGGTGGTGGCTCATACAACCTTCTGAAAAATGAAATGGCTTGAGCTTTTAACTGGGATTAGCAGTGTTTGACCACTAAAGTTAACATTCTCCCTTTAAAAAAATTGTTTTAAAACTACAGTTGATACTGAAATATTATGCTAGTTTCAAGTGTCCAGCATAGTGATTAGACATTTGTATACATTGTGAGGTGGTTGCCCTGATGAGTCTGTACCATCTGACACCAGCCCAGTTGAAGCTGCTTCTTTAGATTATCTCAGGGTCAGATTGATGTATTTTTTCTTTTCAAATGGAACTAGGACTAAAATAACTACTTCTGTAGTGTATTTTTGAAATAAACTTACACTTAGGAAGTTAATAAGCAAATATCAATAAAAGGAATGTTTATTAGACATTAATCTGATAATGACTTTAACATTTTTCTTAAATGTTTATTTCTGTACACACACACTTCCATCTAATTTCTGTTGTTTTAAACTTCTTCACAGTAGGATTATGCAAGCTGAACTAACTGATAAGCATTCCTTTGCTGAGAATTTCAGTATTTTATTGCTTAAGACCACTATTTTCTTTCATTAGAAAGAAAAAGACTGACAAAGTTTATTAATTTTTTTAGAGAGTTTTGATGATTATTAGCGTTGAAATAGGCAGGCATTTGACTGGGTCTTACAAGTCTTAAAAGTAGTAAAAGTTTTTGAGTTGATTTATTTGGGTTATTAATTTCACAGAATTCTAGAACTGAAAGGACCTTAAATGATAGTTTAATCCAAACTTAATGGTATAATCTAACTTTTACACATTACAATGCCCACAACTCTATATGGTTTAAAATTTTCCATTAGTTCTAGTTATTTACTCAGTAATTCACTCATTTCTCATTTATTCCTCATTTGATAAATGAGGCAGTGTAGTGTAATAGTTAATGGCATGCGCTCAAGTTAAAATATTGGCTCCTCCATTATTAACTGTGTGACCTTACTCTATATGCTTCTGTGTCTTCAGTTTTTGCCTAGCTCACAAAATTTGTTTTAATGATTAAATGAGATAGTATGTGTAAAACACTGAAAGGAATACCTACCACATGTAAATGGTTCAATAAATGTCAGTCACTCTTATAAATGACCCATAAGATGTCATGAGACCTAAGTAGATGATGAATGTAAAGCTTTCAGCAAAGTTCTTGGCATACAGAATCCTTCAATAAAGGTGAGCTACTATTATTAAATATATATGTATATAGGGAAAAAGATGGATAAGATTCACTGAGCTTTGTTTTCTTTTTTTTTTTTAAGACTCCCTCTGTCTTCTATTATATTGTATTTCTCATTGGGAAGAAATCTAGGCTAGGAGAACATAACTTAGATTCTTTCCAAATACAGAAAATACCAAACAGAAAAAGGACCGAGGAGTTTAGCAGAGCCCATTGCATTTCAGTCAGACCCATTGTTCAATAATTTGTCTCACAGAAAAAGAAGGAAATGAAATAATTTTAATTTAGAAGCTTTAGACTAGGGAAAATAAGATGATAGAAGAGGTAGAGTAGAGGTAGAAAAATAGTCTTTGAAGATAGACTTAAAAATTAATTTATTTTACAAAAATGAATACTTGGGGTAGGGATTGACTGAAATCTTACATTAATGAGCAGTGTGACTGAGGAGATATCAGAAACACTAAATACCATCTATATACCTAAAAACTAAGAAAGGGAGGTACTTGTTGAAATCTTACAGAGTTATATTTGAGAAAATTAAAAGGATGACTTCCATACATAAAAGTTAATATCTACTATGGAATTTATTATTTCAAAAAGTAGTACTGTTATAAAAGATTTTGGAGAAAGGGGAAGGTCACAAGTAGTTTTTAAGAATAGCTGAGGTAAGGGGTGATATCATGGAGAAAACCCATGTTCTTACAGGATTTCCATGGGTGTTTGGCAACAAAGCCTGAATTGAATGGACTGAAAGTCTAATCCAGGATGGCCTTGTTTATGCAACTGTGAATTTTTTCCACCTGCTATTTAAGTGGATCACTGGTTACTATTATTCTGCTAAATCTTTGAGCTTTTATTACAATTTAGAAAATTTACATAGAAGAAAATTCTACAGCATTGTCCACTTTAACCGTTCAGTGTGTAACTTTCTGAATTGCATTCATGTTTAGGGTAAATCTAAAATCTTCATAATACAGCTGAAGCTGTATTTTGCTTTTCTTTTAGAGGATGTTGAATTCAATTGCTCTCTCTAGCTCAATAATAGCCCTTAATAAACAAAGAAAATCATAAACAGTCAGGCTTTAGCCATTTTGAAAAGGTTTTTTCTCCATCTCTTTAATTATCTAGGTGACTGTTAGAGTTTTCAGTAGTTCTAAAATCATGGAACCTTCCATAAAGGTCTGATCCATAGGCTTATATGAAGCACACATCATTTACTTATCTCGCAAATCACTAAATTTTTATCTGCAAGAATCTGTATTTCCAGATAGGTATCCTTTTGCACAATTTTTTATACTTTCATCCAATGAATTATTTAAAACTTGTCTTTATTTGCAGCTAGTGTCCCCATTAATTTACCCATCTCACTGCAGTTTTGAAACCATGCTCCTCATTTTACATTTTCCTGTATGTATGTTGGTACTCAATTCCAATCTAGCCATTTCATTACAGTTTCTCATTACCATGCTCTCTTTTTATTAGATTTATTTCTGAAAAGGAGGAGAGAGAAGCATTTTTGCTCTCCCCACTCCAATCTTGTCCATAAGGTCACTATCTGGCAGGATCTCCAGGGAGTATTTTAGAAATGTATATTTTGGAGTGAATTTTCTGCTTTGGTTGTTTTTCATTCTTTGTTTGAACTGTTTACCATCTAAGGAAACTATTACTATTCATGCAAAAGTCACTCGTAGAATTTATTCTAGTAACTTTTAAGGGCGGGGGCAGAGAAGTTACCAGGTATTTTAAGTTTCCTTATATCTAGCATTATTGAAGTAAAAGAAAAAAAAAAGACCAAACAAGCTGACCATATAGACATCGCTTTGTGTGATCTGTGTCAAAAAAAAATTGTGCAAAAACAGCTCTTGTTTATTTTCCATAACATTTCAAACCAACTTTATATTTTGATTTGTCAGCCTTTCCTTGGGTCCTAAATGGAACATCTCAGGCAGGGCAAACACCTTCTCAATGTTATTTGTTGAGATTCTTCTTAGAGGCAGATGTCTGATGTTCATGTTTTCTGGTAATATTCTTATATAATACATAAAATAAGCAAGCATGAATATGCATGATATGCAGGACCAAAATGCTGCTCACAGTTGTTCCCTGCATGAGCCCACCATTACTTGAACTTCTCAAAAGTACACTTATTGGCAAAATATTTCCTCATGGCATCGATTAAAGCTTTAGATAACAATTGACATAGAGTGATTAGGAAATGAAAGTTAGGTTAATTTAAAATAATGTTTGGCTACCAGCTGTTGGTGCAGTTTTCCAGCTTCCTTTGAAAATGCCTCTATTCATTATTTATTTATTTTTTCATTCAATAAACACTCAGTGCCTGCCATGTGGCATGACTCTGTAATTCCTGCCCAAATTGAAAAAAAAGATAAAAATTATACAACCACTATAAACTGAGAGTCAATCTATTGACAGAAAAGGAAAGAATTTCTATTATTTGGAAGGATAATAAAGCTATATGCAGAGAAACACTGAGTGGGCTGCACCTGCTACAACCTCTAAATTAAAGCAGCCTTGTCAACCTGAAAAAAATCATTGGAAGTTGTTTATTCTTCACTCTATGTCGTCTTTTGGGTCAAACCTAGTTTATCCTAAAGTTGAGTAGCTGTCCATTGTCAGTAAGGTACTTTTCTGTGACCATTTAGAGACAGAATGCAGCTCTGGTATGCCGGACTATTGAATCCTGGAAGATAAAGGCTCTCCTAGTGGGGGGCTGTAGACCACATTGGGAACAAAGAATCTCTGATGTGACTCATTGGAAATTATGATTTTGAATGTACTGCAGTTGTATCAGTGAATCAGAGGACCACATGATGGGCTGGAGAAATTCTCTCCAGCAGGGGTTCTGAACACTGGGGCTGGCCCGGGAGCATTGATGCATCCTCTGTTGGGCTTTGTGCTTCTAAGCATTTCTGCTTGCCTTTTAATTATTTAAAAATAATAAATAATAGTAAGCGCAGCAAACACAGTTGTTTTATAATCTATTCATGGTAATTCCAGTTTCCTGACACCTGTGTCTCTTTCTATTTGTCTTTTCTCTGCTGGTTCATACATGGTATCTTGCTCAGTGTCCTTGGAAAGTAACTTTTGGTGATACCCCATGACTTGAGATGACGGTTTCTTTCTCTGGACAGGATGTGGGTTGGCTCCTGCCAGGTTCTGGAGGCACTTCCAGTCAGAAACCACTGTTAACCAAGGTCATAGCTTGGAGTTCCGTGGACCAAGAAGAATATGTTAAATGAGTGGAAAAACGACGTGAAGTTTGGACTATGACCTTGTTTCTCAGGGCATTTGTTTTTGTTTTTCTTCTCACACCAGTGACACAGCTGTCTTAGCTGAGTTTCTGTGGTGGGAAGTGGGGTATTTGGTTCTGGTTTACTTTGGTCCCAGTGGTGCCATCTGCCTTCTTTTTATTCCATGTGCTCTGCTTGGAAAATTTTATTCAGTTGCATGACAATCAAATCTAAATTCATCTCCCTCTCTCTCTGAGTGCCAGACTATGTTTCTAATTGCTTTCTGGACATTTTCATGCTGAGTTTAAAGCTGTATTTTCTCCCCATCCTACTTTTCTCACTTATAAGATGCTGTCTTCCTGTATTATCACCTTGCTTACTACCTTCAGTATCCAGTTGTTAACTATAGTTTTCCATTGTTTTATATATATATATATTTTTTTTTTACTTTTTTCCTTTGACTCATTTTAGCTGCCAGTGCCATAATTTAGTCTCACAAATGTGAAACTAAACATCACAGAACAACTTCATTGTACATTCTCCACTTGCCCTCCCAGAACCAATCTCTTTTCTTTTGTCCAACTCCACTGTGCCCTCGGCCCAGGAGACTGACCTGTACAACCTGTGCCCTGCACCCACAGACATTTGTCCTCTGATTTCTAGTAGGCTCGGCCAAAGGGAGGCCATGCAGAGATGGAGGTATTGGGGGATATTGAGGGTAGGTTATTATTCTAGTCTTTCCCCTGGAGGTCACCACAGGTTGCCTGTAGCCCTCTCCTGAAACCCACAGCTCCTGTTGGATGATTACTCTGTCACACTTAGCCCTCTAGTATGGGCCACTACCCTCATAGGTGGCATTACAGATGACCACTCTTCTGGTCTATTTGAATGACTATCTTCCCTTGCCCCTTTCATCCTGGAGAGGTAAGAACCCCCAGTGATTCCTTTCCCCAGATCACTCCATTATCGTTTTTGATTTCCCTTAAAATTTCTCACACATTTGTAAACAACTCCTTTAGTTCTCCTCCATGCCATTTAATTGGGACATCTGAGTGACCCTGAATGACGCAGGAACATACAAAGCCCTCTATATCTGGTCTCATTTCTCATCGTTACAGCTCACAACCTTTCATTAACTTCTCTGTCCACATATCCAACCACTAGGATATGCTGTTCTCAGGACCTGAAGTGTTCTTTCACAATTTATTATGTTTTATATGATTTTCCTATTTCCTGGAATGTTTCTTTCCTCCTTCCCTCCCCTCTCCTTTTTTTTTTACCTTGTCTGAAAAAAATCCCTCCCACCCTTTTAGACCCAAAATCAACCATTACCTCCCTATCTTACATTGTATCACTGGCAAAATAATTGCTGCCCCTCCATCTAAGACCATTTCTACAGGTCCTATCACTGATAGGGGATTATATTTCCCTCCCATTAATATCAGGCCTGTCTATGTGACTTGCTTTAGTGTATAAAACATAAGTGGAAATAATGCCTTTAGTTTTCCTGTCTGGAGCTTTAAAAACCATTGCATGGTCATGCCATCTTCCCTTTCCTTCTGCTGTGGAAATGGTAGTGCCTTTGATAGAGTTCCTCCTCCCACCTTAGTTCTGGAGATAGGGCAGAGCTACATTTGATGCACCATAAACTAATGTAATGTGAAGAAGCAACCTAACAAACAAAACCTCCTACAACCATTTAATTTTGAGATTTTTGATACAGCATAACTTGGGCTGAAGTGATTGTTTTACTTCTTTCATGATGAGAGAGTTACACAAAGATTTTTCTTCATGAATTTTTTACCTTTCATTATTTTATAATAGTGTGAATTGAGTTTGGTTAACAAAGGACTTTAAAATAAGTCATTCATCAGCAGGATATAACACTAAACATTCATTATGTTTGAAGAATATTTAATTTTGGAGGCAGTGTTCATGATATATTATTAAAAGAAACACTTTACCAAATAATACATACCATATGATTCCATCTGTGTAAAAAGAAAAAAATTAAATGTGCATTCCTTTTTATAATTTTCTACATTTTAAAGTGTTGTGTAACAGTTGTGCATCATTTTTATATTTGAAAAGAGAATCCTAGTGCACTGCTGGTGGGAATGAAGACTGGTGTAGCCACTATGGAAAACAGTATGGAATTTCCTCAAAAAACTAAAAATAGAACTGCCTTTTGATCCAGCTGCTGGGACTGTACCTTAAGAATCCTGAAACACCAATTCAAAAGAACCTATTTACCTCAATGTTCATAGCAGTGTTATTTACAATAGCCAAGTGCTGGAAACAGCCTAAGTGCCCATCAGAAAGTGAGTGGGTCAGAAACCTGTGGTACATTTACACAATGGAATACTATGCAGCAGAAAGACAGAAGGAACTCCTACTTTTCGTGACAACCTGGATGGCACTGGAGAGCATTGTGCTAAGTGAAATAAACCAGGCAATCAAAGACATATACCACATGACCTCACCTATAAGTGGAACCTAATCTACAAAACAAACAAATGAACAAAATAGAGCCAGGGACTTGGAAATAAAGAACAAACTGACAGGCACCAGAGGTGGCAGGGGAGGGAGATAACGGGGAAAGAAGGGGAAGTGGCAGCAAAGGAACTGGATAGAGGACCCACAGGCGTGGACAGTGAGGGGATTGACTGTGGGTTGGGGGAAGGAGCAGGGGAGAGCAATGGGGAAAAAGGTGGGGCCACTGTAACTGAACAACAGTAAAAGGAAAGAAATTATTACCTTTTACTCTAAAAAATGTTATTTACATATTACTTTATTTCTAACACCATCCCCAGTTATCCCAGGTGAAACTTAACATTCTTTCCTCTCTATATGCTATTATAGTATATATTTTGCCTGTAAATTTCTTCCATTAAACAATAAAATATCTACCTATCTCATAATACTGTTGGGGGATGAAAAGAGATAATTCATGTAAAGCAATTCATATAATATCTTACATATATTACCACTCAGTAAATGATATCTGTTTTATGATCCTATCTTGTGTTTTGAAAGTCTTGAAAAATGAATATACTTTTTGGGGGGACAAAAGTTAAGTGGCAGAATGACTTTGGGGTAATCAGGTATTTCTGTTGCCCTTAGAAAGTTGTCATCTTCTTGCATTTGAGTCTCCATCTTTTCATGTGGGAGACTAAGGTTATGCCTGTGGGATTTGAAGAACATAGGGGTTAAAAATATTTTTTAAAAGGGTGTATGTCTTCCTTGGGTCCCTTAAGCGTTTTAGAGCCAAGATTCTTGAGTACACACCTGTGTTCTGTGTTTGCAACATGCTCCATTAGAAGGTGCCACTAGTGTGAGAGACAAGGCAAAAACACAATTCATGGGAGATGAATTAAAACCAACTTATTTTTGTTTTCAATTGTCTCTTAAAAATTTTTCAGAGAAGGTAGATTTTTCCCTGCCACCAGACTATTCTTCTTCTTACTCAAAAATAATGGATAAAGTGTAAAATCACATTTTTAATTCAGAAAATTTCAGTGTTCACCCCAAGACATTAATTGACCCGTCATTCTTCATTCAAAGGAAAGGCTTCTCTGTGCTCTCTCCTGGTAAGGTGGGAGGCCTGATCTGGAAGCTGGCCCAATTTTGGGGAAGCAGCTATGCTTGCATTCTCTCCTCAGCTCTGCATGTGCTAACTGGCTACTTTTTAGATATCACCAGGTTTGGGGAGTAGGAGGAAAGAAGGTGTGAAGGGACAGCATAGAGAAGTTCTTACTTTATTGGTGTCTGGTAACCTCTTTGGTTTTAAACTCTGCCTGGCAGAAGTTTAAAATGAACATCTTCCTCATGGCTGCTTTTTAGTGTTTCCCTGAGGCTTCATGCTGGGCTTCTCTAGACCTGCTCCCATACCTTGGATGAGAACTGTGATTAGGTCACTTCTCCCCAATCTCTGCTTCTCTGTGCTCCACCACACACACAGGATTTTGATGGTAAAGTCCCCTCACCTTCCCAGTGTCCTCTTGGGCCAGGCCAACTCTCCATGTGGCCCATGGTCCATGGAAAAGACCCATACACAACTGCTGTCAACATGGCTCTTAGTGTAGCTGTTTAGCAAGCAGAATCCTGTCTTCATTGTACCCCAACTACAGGGAGCCTATATTAGGTTCTTACAGTGGTGTAGTTAAGGCTTTGTCCTCACTAGTATTCAAATGAGAGGGCAGGCAGTCCCCAGCCTTCCCTATTTCAGGGGCTCTGTTTCACAGCTTAGATTTCTGCAGTGATCTCCTCTTAAAATTATTCTTCACATTCTAACCACTGTTGAAAATCCTTGATCTGGCTGAGGGATCCCAAAGTGGTAGAAATATTTGTTAAATACTTTCTTGTAAATTCTGCATTTTGGCCTGGCACTTTACTTCGGTATTCCAGGATTATTATGTCTTGATGCTGGGTGGACACTAAAGTGTTGATATTTTTCTACTAATTTCAGGAAATGGTGGAGCATAATAGTGAGACATACTAGTTGAAAGGAGCAGCACTCTGGTAAATTGGAAAGCCAATGAGAGGTAGGACACTTAGTGATATTTTAGAACCCAGATAAGTATGGATTTATATCTTAGCTTTTCCAGTGACTAGCTGTAACTTTGGGCAATCAAATCAGCCTCAAGTTTCTCATCTGTGAAACTAAGATAATAATAGTACCTGTCTTAAAGGCTGTTGTGAGGATTAAATGCAATAATGCATGTAAAAATCTTAGCACAGTGCCTGGCATGTGGCATGGTACTAGGCCACAATTGGTAATAAATAAAAAGGCCATAAAGATTATCGATATATCATGACTCCACCTGTGTGGCTTTGTGACTTTAAAGCCACTTGTGGCAATATCTTAAAGGCTCTCCGCCTCTGATAGCCACCCTCCCCTCGCAGTCTTTTCTGGTCCTAGCACCTGTATTTCCCATTATACTGAGCGAAGTGCTCCATCCAGTTTTCAGCCTGAGTTAACACCTGGGTATTGGTTCAGGTAGAGTCTGAGGACTGGTTTATTATCTCAAAACCATAATCTTCACATGGACCCAACTTCCTGAATGAGTCTGTACACTCTGGCCCGTGCCTATCTGGACTGTAATTCATGTAATTTCCTTTGATGCTAAAATGACCTTGGGTAACTTTTGCACTCTGATTTTTTTTTTCATTCTGTGCCACTAATAGGAAGCCACATTGATTTGATTAAGATGACAGCTTTGTCATTTGGAGAAGAATTTTTACATGGTTCCATAAGACTCTTTGTAAAGCAGAAAGCAATCTGTCATTAAATCCTTAATACTCTCTTAGTTCCATTTCAAGATGGCTTTCCCGGAACTGGATGAAAGTCTTCAAATTACTTCCGACATCTATCAAACGACACTGGCATTCTGGCCATCATGTTGTTTGTAATCTACAGAAAAGGATGAAGGCATTAAAAAGAGAATATAATCACTCTCACTAGAGAACTTAGTAGTTTTTGTAAGGTTATCAAAACCCCAAAATTAGCGTTTAAATTCTTTCTTTAAAGATTTTCACTATCCCACTTCTTTAAATACACACTTCGGGGACAAAGATTATAGTAGTATCTCATCTCCATATAATCAAGCCTAAACAGCTGTTGGCACTAAATTGGACCACCCTATATTCAGTTCAGTGGTATGGCAGAGTAGCTTATTTTTACACTTAAAAACGTGTTTGATGGTTAATGGATATGATGGGGTTTTTTTTACATTTTTTGTAAATTTCTTTTTTTTGTACATTTCTTTTTGTATTATATTTTATTGATCATGCTATTACAATTGTCCTAATTTTCCCCCTTATGCCTCCTTCCACCCAGCACCCTCCGCTCCCTCAGGCAATCCCCACCCCATTGTTCATGTCCATGGTTCATGCATATAAATTCTTTGGCTACTCCATTCACTACACTGTACTTTACATCCACACGGTTATCTGTAAGTATCTATTTGTACTTCTTAATCCCCTCAGCACTTCACCCATTCCTCTAAACCCCCTTCCATCTGGCAACCATCAAAATGTTCTCCATGTTCATGATTCTGTTTCTGTTCTTGTTTGCTTAGTTTCTTTTTTACATTCAATCATTGTCAGGTATGTACTTACTGCCATTTTATTGTTCATAGTTTTGCTCTTCTTCTCTTAAAGAAGTTCCTTTAACATTTCATATAATAATGGTTTGGTGATGATGAACTCCTTTAGTTGTTTCTAGTTTGGGAAGCTCTTTATCTGCCCTTCAATTCTAAATGATAGCTTTTCTGGGTAGAACAATCTTGGCTGTAGGTCCCTGCTTTTCATGACTTTGAATATTTCTTGCCAGTTCCTAGTAGCTTGCAAAGTTTCTTTTGAGAAATCAGCTGACGATCTTA
Organism: Micronycteris hirsuta; assembly: GCA_004026765.1. Lineage (NCBI taxonomy): Eukaryota > Metazoa > Chordata > Mammalia > Chiroptera > Phyllostomidae > Micronycteris > Micronycteris hirsuta. The sequence goes on along the minus strand of PVJI01009398.1, from coordinate 48,611 downwards.
TGGGAAATCCTTTGTAGGTATTATCAGCTTTTCTCTTGCTTCTTTTAAGATTCTCTCTTTATATTTAAACTATGGCATTTTAATTATGATGTGTCTTAGAGTGGGCCTCTTTTCACCCATCTTGTTTGGGACTCTCTGTGCTTCAGGGACTTGCATGTCTATTTCCTTCACCAAATTAAGGAAGTTTTGCTTTCGTTTTTTCAAGTAGATTTCCAATTTCTTGATCTTTGTCTTCTTCTTCTGTCATCCCTATGATGAGAATATTGGAACATTTGAAGTTGTTCCAGAGACTGCTTATACTATCCTCATTTTTTTGGATTCGTTTTTCTTCTTATTGTTCTGATTGGTTGTTTTTTTGCTTCCTAATATTCCAGATCATTGATTTGATTCTTGGCTTTATCCACTCTCTTGTTTCCCTGTAAATTATTCTTTATTTCAATTAGTGTATCCTTTGTTTCTGACTGCATCTTCTTTATGCAGTTGAGGCATAAAAAGTTCCTCACTAAGTTCCTTGAGCATCCGTATAACCAGTGTTTTGAATTCTGCATTTGAGAGATTGCTTGTCTCCATTTTGCTTAGTTCTTTTTCTGGAGTTTTGTTCTGTTCTTTCATTTGGGCCATGTTTCCTTGTCTCCTCATTTTGTCAGCCTCCCTCTGTTTGTTTTTGTGTATTAGGTAGAGCTGTTTTGACTCGTGTCTTTGTAGTGTGGCCTCATGTAGTAGGTGTCCTGTAGGGTCCAGTGGCACAGTGTCCCCTATCACCCAAGCTGGATACTTGAGGTGTGGCCTTCATATGTGATGAGTATACCCTCCTCTTGGTTGCTGTTGGCAGGTCAGTGGGGGGGATTTACCCAGGCCAGTCAGCTGCAAGGATTGGCTGTCACCACTGACCACCAACCATCACTTTCCGTGGAGGATCAGCTGTGCAGAAGCAGGTGGTGGTGATCCGATGTGGTCTATAGCTATCTACTGAGTGTGCAGGCTCTGGGGTTCTCTGGTGGTGCAGGTCAACCCGCAGGCTCTGGGGTTCTCTTGATGGCAGCCGGGAAGAACACAGCCCCCACCTGTGTTCTTCCCGGGGCCACCCTGCCTGAGCTATAGACAAATTTGAGATGGATGTTACTTGTGCTAGGCTTGGAGATTCCCAGGTGAAACCAAGCTGTGAATCTAGGCTGGCTGCTGCTAGTCCTGTGCCTGGGGCCACTTAGCAAGAGGTAGGGGGATGGGGACTCACAGAGGCCAGCTCTTTCTTGTTCCAAAGGATTCAGAAAGTTGTGAAGCTCAAGCTAGGACCCCATATTCATATGGAAAGGCTACTGTTAACAGTTGTAAGTTGAGTGGGATGGAGCCTCAGGGGATCTCCAGGGCTGGGCATACAGTGTTAGCCAGGTTGATGGAGTCTCAGATATGGCACCTGCCGGCTGGCTTTGTGGCTCTGCCTGTCTTTCTGTCTGAGAGAAATCTGTCCTCTGGCTCTCGCCTTGATGGCAGCCACTTCAGTTCCTCCCTGTATGCTATTGGTACCTTTCAAGCTGCTGCCATGGTGCTGGAACTCAGAGGGAGTGAGTCTGAGTAGGTGAGTCCATGTATGGGTTCTTTAAGAGAAACTGCTTGGGACTCTAGAAGTTTCTTCCACTGTCTCAATCCCTGCTGGTTTTTGCAGCCAGAAGTTATGGGGACTTATCTGCCTGGTACTGAAACCCTGGGCTGGGAGGCCTGGTGTGGGGTGAGATTCCAATTCCTGAGACATCTCTCCTGAATTTTTGTCCACCACACATGTATGTGGGACCAGCCTGTTTCGCGTCTCTGCCCTTCCTAACAGTCTGGATGGATGTAGTTTCTTTAATTCCATAGTTGTCAGACTTCCATTCAACTTGATTTCTGACAGTTCTGAGTTATGGTTGTTCTATACTTTAGTTGTGATTTTGATGTGGTTGTGCAAGAAGGCGAGTCATGTTTACCTATGCCCCCATGATGGTTTGTCTTTTTCTTAAACATCCGAGAAAATGCCGTTAAGCTACAGTTTCCCTTCAACTTTAGCTGATAGAAATGTGTATTTAAAATGTTACTTGAATATTTTAAACACACACTTCAAATTAGTATCTGCATAATACACCAGTCTATTTGGAATTTTTCTTGTCAGTGTTTCACTATTTCACTGATGTTGTGGAGAAAGAACCTGGGCCTCTGGTGCCATGCCCTTGTGTCTGTTGTCTGGCTCAGTACAATCTAATCATGAGAGACGAGTCTATGGTGGCACATGGCTACCTTTGCAGAATTTCATAGAGGAAATTAATAAGATTGATGGAATATCACCATCTATATAGACCAGTCACTGTTTTTTATAAGTGAATAATATTTATTCATCTAATAAAATGCTTACCTTCACTTTGTGTTAATAGTGTGAAAAATAATGCTCAAAAGTCCCTAATATTTGGAGAATCTGATTTTATCCCTGAGGAACTCCACAGTACCAACCTTACGCTTGCGCGTGTGTGCTGGGCGTGTGGGTGCCTACAATTGAAGAGAAGAGAACAGAGGCTGCACAGCTGCGTGGGAGGAAACGCAATGCCTGGCAACTTTTCTTGGAAGACATTAGTGCAGTATTTAGAATGATTAAAGAACTTACCATGATGTTTCTAAGGTGTGATTTTTGTTGTATTTACCATGCGTGAGCTTTATGATGTGTTTTGAATCTGTGGCTTGAAGTTTTTTCTTATTTTTGAAAACTTCTCAGATACTGTGTCCTCCAACACTGCTTCTGTCCCTGTTCTGGTATCTGTGCCGCCTTGGATTCTAGTTACGCTCACATCAGGTTTTCACTGTGCCCCTTTGGTTTCTTAGTCTTTTTCTATAATTTCCTATCATTTTTCTCTGTGCGCTCCAATCTGTATATCCAGTGACTAATATTTTCTTCATATGTATCCAATTTGATGAAAAAGGAGGCTTTTTTTGGACATTTGTTTGTTGAGCACTACATGCCAGGCAAGGCTCAGTGCAGTGGAGGTGCAGCAGTGAACCAGACAGACAAAAATCCTGTCCTTTGAAACTTATATTCTTGTGCAGGAAGACAGACTACACACACAAAATATAACAAGTAAATATACTATGTAGTATTATAGAAGGCGTTAAGTACTATGGAAAAAATAGAACAGGTTTACTGCAGCAAGTCAGGTCTCAACAAGGTGACATTTGAGCAAGAAGGCGAGAATGAGTGACACAGAATCATTTTGGCTGCTGTTGAGAATGGATTGTAGGAAACAAGACTGAGAAAGAAAAAGTAATTTGGGGCCATGAAATGATCCTGGCTCTGCCTAGAGTGCTAGAAGAGGAAATGGTGAGAAGGGACTGGATTCTGGAAATATTTTGGTTGTTGGGTCAACAGAATATACACATGGTTAGATGTCTAATGTGAGAGGAAAAGAGATATCAAGGTTAACTTCAGGTTTTTTGCCAGTAGCTGAGATGGGGAAGAGGTATGAAAGAAAGTCAGAAACTCAGTTTGGGGCTATACATAGCTATAAAACATTCAAATGTCCATGTAATTAGGCCAACCACTACATTTTCAAACCCTTTACCCAGTTTTATTTACTCATTGATCTTATTTTATGTGTTGTTTATTATCTGTTTGTCCTATTAGAATATGAGCTCTAAGAAATCAGGCATCTTTTTCAACTTGTGTACCAGTGGGTTCTAGAATATTGCTTGGCAGAGAGCATATGGTTTATAAATATTTAGTTAATGGATCAATGAATGCATATAGTTTTCCAAGGTAGATTGATATTTGAAGTGCCTGCTTCTTCAGGGTAGTTGTGAGGGTTAGCTATTATGTTAAAAATGTACAGATTTTTCAAGTATAATATAGACGAAAGTGCCTCTATATATCTGTGACTTTAAAAATTAATATCGACATCTCTGTGACTTGAGAAGCAGGCTAACACGGCAATGAAAAGCCCAGGCTTTGGAGCCAAGGAGACCTCGATTTGAATCTCAGTGGAGCTATTTTCTTGGTGAATGACTTTGGTAAATTACTTAATTTCTCTGTGCCTCCGTTTCTTCTGCAACTTGGGAATAATAATATTATCCTTATAGGTTTTGGGTGACTATTCAATATAATTATACTAGTAAAGGGTATGGAGGGCATAGTAAGTGCTCAAAAATCAGTTATTATTCTGTCTCCTGGTTGATATATCTGACTGTGAATATTCACAGTGTTTTTAAAAGGTCCTGTCATATCTTTTTTTATACCATCTGTGCAGACCTTATGTCTTCCCCATTGCATTTTGTTTTGTCCATTCAACAGGCATTTTCTTTTATCAGCCTTTATTCCCTGCAAATTAAACTCCACACTGCACATTTTTGGATGATGGTATTTTTCAAGGGCTAAGGATTAGTGGGAAAGATAGTTAGGGGAAAAAGTAGCCAGATGAGTTAAGCAATAGAGTTGAAGAAAATTCAATGGCCTGATATTAAACTCAGGATTAGAGGCTTTTCATCCCCAAACCAGTAAACATGCTGGAAACTTTGTTTTAAGGGAAAAGAAACCCTGGAGGTGAAGTTCTGTCCTTTTGCTTTACACAATTACATGCAGAAAATCAATAAGGGGCTATGATAACATGGAAGGAATTAATGCAACATGAATATTTTCACTGTAGCTTGTGACCCTCCTCGTGCTTATCCTCAGAAGGCTGTCTCACTGACTTCACTGTCTTCCAGCCTGTGAGGAGTGAGCACACGGGATGGAGAAGAAGGAGAAGAGGGCGGGAAGTGAGGGCTGATACCCTGTCAAGGAGCATCTTGGCTCTGAGCAGGGCTCTTCCCCGTCGGGAGCCTGCCTGAAAAAGCACATTCGATCTCTTTCTGGAGGGTGAGCTGTGAACCTCCAGTTACAGCAGAATTAAATGACTAACAACCACCTGCAATGCCACTTTTGTCCTTTTCAAGGGGAATTATTTTTTGCTTTAAAATTTGGGGTAGTAAAATCATATACATTGTAGTGTGTAAATAAATTAGGAAAACTAACTTCAGCATATACCAATTTTGTGGAAAATAATATATATTACACATATTATTTGGCACATTTTAAGATCGTCTCTGTCAAGGGGCTTTAGAATTTAAACACAAAATGTTCTGTCCCTGTAAATGGTATTCTGGTGAACTCCCTAGTGGGATTCTAAACATTCCTCAGATGCCAAGGCAGACAGAATACGGGGGCTGGAGTGGGACACACGGCCGGGACCACAGTGTTCCTAGTGGAGGCTGGCTCTGGGGCTTGTGGTCTGCCTGTCAGTCATGTCTGCATGGTAATGAAGTTGTCTAGACACAATGAGGTCAGCTAAGGTGCAGTGGTTTTTCATACAGCTCTGCAGAGTGATGCAACAGACGGCATTATGCCGAAGGACAGAGTTCCTACCCTGAGGCTGATGCCCTGGGCAGGGGGCACAGGGGACAAGGACAAAGACCAGCTTGCCCTGTACTCATTAAAGTTAAAAAACTTGACAGGGAATATAGAGATACAAGGTGAGACCAGGAGACAATTACCCTTCGACTCTGAAATTCTTGACTTCTCTTTTCTTGGGATAGGTACTCAGTGCTATCTGCATAAAACAGATGAAAGAATGCTTGCTTTCTTGGCTACAGAATTGTGGACTGTAATTTGTGACTCCACTTGTCCTTTTCTTTCCTTCCTCTGACCCCAATCTATCCCATTTTTACTTAGGTAAAGGCAAATCATGTGTGAGGCCATTAATTTGGGCACGGAGGTAGCTGGCAGTCTGACATTTCTGCCATTTGCATATCACAGTGAGGATTGCCTTTTGGGAGTTTCCTGAGCGTCTTCGGTTTGCCTGGAAGACACAGAAAAGGTCATTATGCTCATTCTTCCTAGGGGCTGAATGTGGTCTACCTGGGATCAAGGATTCACGGATGTGCTTAGAGTTCTGTGAACACCCTCGAATTACACACAGTATTTTAATATATGAGCATGTTTGAGTTTTTCTAGAGAGTCCCTAGCTTTTAGCAGATTTTCAAATGTGTCCATAAACCCATAAAGTTTGGTGACTCTGGCTTGCTTAGGCCTCCATACCTTTTTCTGCCAATCCAAATCCTACTCATTTCTAAAATCAAATCTCGTTGTTCATGAACATTCTCTAACCTGGCTCATATCTGAGAACATCAATAAAAAATATCACAAATGTATTAAGCACCCCTGAAGAGGGTTACTTGCTGGTTAGGGGCAAGAGAGGGGCTGCTATATGGTCAAGGGTTCAGCTGAGGTTTCCTGAGGATGTGGTGATGGAGCTGAGGTCTGAATTCTCTAAAATCTTTAAAATAAACATGCATTACTTTCATACAGAAAAGTTACAGTTTTAACTAGAACATTAGCAAAGGAATGTACGTGTTGTTAGAAGAACACATGTGTTACCTCATGAGGCATACCTCCAAGGGCAGTATGAAAGAGAAATCTCAACTGGGCTGAGTACCAGACAACCCAGGCACTTGGGAACTGAACAGAATCTTGTATTCCTTGTTTATCAGATTCTCTAGGCAGCTCTGCTGTAGGCAATAACTACAGAGTTTTGGGCACTGCCAGGAGAGTTGAGCCTCACTGTGCCTCAGTGGTCTTAGTTATCGGTCTTTTCCTTTCCTAAGTCTCTCAAGTGTTCTGATATAGTTTCAGAGAGTCTGTTCATGTGAGTTTATTGTAAGAATTCGAGGAAAAGTGCATCTCACATCCTTGCCTCCCACAGACTGGGGCTGTGGTTTGGAGCCCAGTCGTGACTCTACCCTTAGGCCTCGTGGATAACTAAATGGCATCCAAGACACAAAGCAGCTGGAGCAGTGGCACCTCCCCTAGGAACAGGAGTTTGAGCTCTCTCTGACGATTATATTGTGGTCACTCAGCTACTCTCTGTGAGGCCACTAGGCAATCACTTTATCTTTTAAATAAAGTGGCTTCTTCCTACTTATTTATTCTCTTCCACTTGGCTTCCTGCACCACATTTGCTTCTGCTGTCTCCTTTCTTTCCACATATCATTCTCCTTCTGCTCCTTCTACTGAATTTCACCCTAGTGCTGAATGCTGGGCAGGGCTGTCTGGCTAGGCCTTGTATACCTCATACCTGCCTAGAAGCTGATGCAGGTGAAGCTTTGAGTCAGGCATTCATTTATCCTCTGTGTTCAGGGCAGTGGGGCATATATTACAGAGCATGGGCTATGCTGAAGAAACCACAAATTCACTAATTTATTCACAGAAGTGTTATTGAACCATTATCGTGCACCAGTTACTGTGTTGTTTGCTTAGACACAGCTCTGACTATGACAGAATTCTCAAAGCATTTTAGAGCTTTGTCTGATAGTTCCTTGTATCCAGGTTCAGCATTTAGACATGAGCATGGCTTGTTGACTCAAAAAGGGAACGGCCACTGAGGAGAGCCAGTGTTCTAAGAACTCTTTCTTTCCAGGGAGAGGCTGCTAGGCAGCTGCCTGCTTCTTTTCACAGAGGTCCAGCTTGATCCTGGGAACAAACACTCCTATGTGTGGTTCCTTCCTTCAACACTTCAGTGGTTTGATTATGGGAGTACTTAAGGGATTTCCCCCTTCTTGCCTTGCCTATTTAATATATTTTAATATCACGACACAAATAAGTTTTAATTGCGCTCTTCTCTTCAGCAGTCTAATTGAGTTGAGGGCCGAAATGCTCAGGGAGGTTGACATCAGTTTTAGGTGGGCTAGTGGCAGAGAGCCTGATGAAGTGAGAGGCCAGCCACCCAGAAGAGTGAACTACTTGTGGAAATAGATACCAGTGCCCTCTCTCCATGCTTACTTCCTCTTTCACTGCATTTACGTAGACCTTATAAACCCAATTCCTTTTTTGGGACGGTGATTCTTTACATCATGGAATTTGGAGGCTCAGAGAATCAGTGCCTCATTATCAAATATCATCCTAGAAATTGTGCTTTTTGACCCTGAAGCTTGGAATTTTATTAGAGCTGGATGTCTTGTTGCTCAAGGGGAAGAGCCTATGGAATTTACTTTTCTGAATCAGCACTACTTTTGGCTGCAGCCCATGCAGCCTCTTCTAGAAGACCTTCTTCTATGGAAGCCAGGGATAAATTCCTTTTGTAGGAAACTAGAACATGCATGCTTTCTTCTCAGTTCCCTTCTGAGCCCTGGGTTGGGAAACTTCTTGTCCAGACTCAGATGGTTCCTAAGAGATGTGCAGCCAGGCACAAAGCTGAAAGTAGTTACTGGGCTGTTTTCCAGAGAAGAGACTCCAAGAAAAACCATTGTTCTATCCATGCCTAGGAAAGGGCAAGTGTTCAGCAGGCGCAGCATTAGATTTGTGTTGGGCAGTTCCAGACTCCCTTCATAGCTTGTCCATTCACTGCTACCTAGTGACCTGAACATGTTGCTTAACGTACTTCAGACTTAGTTTCTTTTCTTTTTTAAATGAATTTATTGGTTAATAAAATCACATCAGTTTCAGGTTCACAATTCTATAACACATCATTTGTATATTGTACTGTGTGTTCACCACCCCAAGTCAAGTCTCCTTCCATCACCATTTATTCCCTCGTACTCTCTTCTTCCTCCCCCAACCCCCTTTCCCTTTGATGATCACCGTGCTGTTGTCTGTTTCCGTTATTGGTTTTTTTGCTTAATCCCTTCATCTTAGCCTCAGTTTCTTCATGTGTTAAATGGGAGCAATAATGCCCCTCTCGTGATTGAAGGGACTGTCTGCACCATTACCTGCAGATAGTGTATGTGTGTGTAATCAGTGTTAGCTGTTTCATTACACATACCGATAATCATTGTGATTCTTAATGTCAATTATCTTTATTTTTCCTACTTGCAGTAGGACAATTTAAGGGCCTTATTGCTGCCTAATTTATTTTATCCAATGCCTCAAAATATTCTCTTTGTTTATAGGTTTCTACCTTAGAATGATATATTATTTATTTATTTATTACAGTAAATGCTGGCCACTGAATCGGAGCTATCTCCAGCTACTGTTTAGTATCTTTTATAGGGTGTATAAACACTGGGCACATTGTATATTTATTAGTTTATTTATTGATCAGTTATTCTCCCACAGCAGAATACAGGCTCTAAGGGAAGTGGCTGTATAGCACTCAGAATGTTACTGCTGCACAGTAAATTGTTCAGTAAATTTGTGTCAAATGAATGATTGGATAAAAAAGAAAAAAGAAGAACCAATACACAAGTGAATGAGTGATACGATGCTTTAATATAAGGAGCACTGGTAAATAAAGGTAAATTTGATGGCTCCTTCCCCTAAGGATCTTGAAGTCTGGAAGCAGACAGATGAGAATACGTAAAGGACTAATTGAAGGGAGTAAGTGACATGCTGTAAAAGAGGGCAAGATAAGGTTTCATAGAAGGTCAGGAGAAAAAAGGGTGACTTTTAACTAGAGGATCAGAGATTGCTTCATGGAGAAAGTGTCTTTGTGCTTATTTTGAAGGGGTGGGTGCTGTGGATCTGAATAAACGAAGGGCATTCTAGGTACAGGGATACCAGGAGTGAAGCCAGGCAAGGGAGGCTGGAAGGCCACTCATGGGTAGCAAGTGAAAATGACTTTTTGCTAATGTCACCTCACCCTTATGCTCAGTGCCACCTTCATCCCCATTTGAAGCATATGATATTTTTACTGTAGGCTTATCTGAGTTTCCACTTTTTCACTGAAGCTTTTTAGGACCTCCTTAGACTATTCAAGGTTTACCTGATATGAATTTTTATTGTTTTACCATTCATTTGGAGCTCACATAGTATCTGTATTATTGCCATTTATTCTCCTATTGCATGTCCTGTCAAAATAGACAATTGACAAACTCTTTGAAGGGCAGGGAATGGGTACCTCTTCCTGTGATTTCCAGCTGTGTATGTTTGTATATGATTATTACTCAATATATATTGGTTGGTTGACTGACTTAGGAAAGTAACTTTAAAAAATTTTGCAAGAAATCTTTAATTCAACTTATGTGTGGAATTGCTTCCTTAACTTCTATTCCATAAAAGTTTGGGTGAACCTTGAAAGAGCAAGTCCCTTTAGAAATATAATATTTTAGAGCTAAGAAGCTTCACTTCTCCAGGGGGTTATTTCATGGATCATGAAATTGAAGGCCAAAGAACTTGCTACTTTCCCACCATCCTGGAGCTAGTTAGAGACTCATGATCATATTTTGGGCTTGAAAGCTTGAAAAGGATTATAAGACTTGATGTTTTACATTAGCCCAAGGAGATCTCCTATTGGGAAGCCAAAACACAAAGCCTCTTAGAAGCTACTGAGTATAAAGAATGCACTCAGAGATCCTCTAAACAATGGACATTACTAAGATGAGCTTTCTGACTAATAGAGGGCTATTTTTAGAACTCAGAGCTGGAAGAAAAATTTGGCTCAGGGATCTGAGTCATTCCTTGTTATTCCAGTTAATTACCACAACTCTGCTTGAGGGAAACTATTGCTAAGTAATAAAAATAGATAAGGCCCTGGAAGGAAAGTGGGTAATTGTTATGGAACCTATAGTCATTTTAGGGAGATAAAATCACATGAAAAGGAAAATCTCACAGAACATAAAATCTAGCAAAAAATGAAAATACTATGATATTTTAAAGCCTATGCTTAGAAATAAATCAAAACAAAACAATATCTTCGTTTGCAATTCAAACATTTATTGCAATAATAATAGATTATTGGTAAATTTCTATTTGAAAGTTTTAAAAAATTGCTAGATCATGAACTTTCCAGTGAAATAGGCAAGTTTTAGTAGAATCAAGGGAACAAAAACTCAGACCTGTAAATTCTCTTCCACAGAGTAGTATTACTTATAATGGCAGCAGTTATGAATCAACCAATTGGACCTTCAAAGTGAAAAATGAGCAGGTCAAATGACTTTAAAAAGTAGAGCTGTGAATAATGGTTAATTTAGTTACAGTTAGTCAGTACGAGGTGATAGCAGTAACTTAACTGTAGGCTCTTGCACTAACACTGTTGAATTTTCTTCCTTCTTTTGTAGTTTCTTTTTCCTTTGCTTTTTTTCACTCAGCTATTCTTTTGCTTTACTTCTGTCTTTCTACCTCTAACTTTACCTGTACTTTTGTATAAATTTATTCTTTATTTTCCCTCTCCACCTTTTTTTCTTACTGTTTTTATATCTCCTCTCTTGATTCTCTTTCTCATTCCTTCATTCTTCCTGTTTTTCTGTCTCTTCTTGAAAAATTAAATGTCCATAATAAAATATATTTAGGTATCAATTATTATTTATTTGATGTGGAATGATTTTTCATACTTTAAAATTTAAAGTCAGTCTCTTTACATGTGCTCCTTAATTTTGGCCTCTTGAATTTGTTGGCTCATTACTTCATGCCTATCACAGAACTTTGTGAGCATTTACCACATCCCAGGGGCTATAGGTGGTAGAGCTAAGAAGATACACACTTCATTTTCCCTGGCTCTTAGGATACTGAGAGAATCAGGCTTGTAGGCATGTTACTACAATGCAAGACTTTTAAGCACTGTAATACATATAGGAGCTCAGGGCTGTGAGAGAGAAGAGAATGCAGAATTAACTCTGCCTGGGGGCAGTGAGCGAAGTTCCCTAGAAAAGAGATTACTTGAGGGGAGTGTTAAAACAAGGACAAAGGTGCAGGTGGAATAGAGGGAAGAGGGTATTGGGTTTTACTTCTACTTAATCCTTAACCAGTTTTTCTCTACAGTTGTTAGTGGCTTTAATGAAAAGGAGTTACAAGTGATATGTACCTAAACCCTTCAGGACCTTTTCAGATTGGGCTTTCTGGGAGAAAAGACATTCAAGTAACTTGTGTCAGGAATAACGGTTTTTGGAGGATTATGTTTTGGGTTCCATGGCAACCATGGGGCATCATGAGGAGACAGAAAATTATCACAACTTTCACTAAAGCAAAATTTCCCAAATCATTTCATAGAGATGTTACTAGATGAGAAATGCCATTCTATGGTCAAATAGATTGGGAGACAGTGAGGTTAAAAAAATGTTATAGAGACTTCCAGTCAAGATGGAAGCATAGGTAAATATGCTTTGCCTCCTTGTGTAACCACAAAAGAATTACAACTAGACTTCAAAACAAATAACACCCAGAACTGTCAGAAAATTGAACTGTATGAAGTCCGACAACCAAGGATTTAAAGAGGCCACATTCATCTAGACTGGTAGGAGAGGTAAGATGTGGAGCTGGGCAGAGAGGTGTAGAGATGCTGTGTGATATGGAGAAGCAGTAGCAGTGGAATGTGTAGTCCCACATTCATGTGTGGTGGATAAAAATTGGGAGGGAGCCCTTGGGAGTAAGCAATCCCAGCCCCAGGCCACACAGCCAAGGATTCCAGCTCTAGGAAAATAAATTCCCTTAACTTCTGACTATAAAAGGCAGTGAATGTTGGGGCAGTGGAAGAAAGTGCTGAATTTTCAGGAGGCTCTGCTTAAAGGGTCCACACGGACTTAAAACACATGCAAACTCACCCTCTTTGGGATTCAGCACCAGGGCAACAGATGGAAGGGCACCGGTCTCACAGAGCAAGTGCTGGGCAAACCTCCAGAAGCCAGGCAGTGGTACTGTCCCCTCTCCAAGCCCTCCCCCCACATAGAGCCACAAAGTGGTGAAACAGGTCACCCCACCCTGGTGACTACCTACACAATTTACAGGTGCCCTTCCTATAACAGGCTATGCTACTAAGACAGGGAGTCAAAGCAACTCTACCTAATATATAGAAACAAACACAGAGAGACTGCCAAATTGAGGATACAAAGAAATATGGTCCAAATGAAAGACCAGAACAAACCCCAGAAAAAGAGCTAAACAAAATGGAGACAATGAACCCATCAGATGTTGACTTCAAAACACTGGTGATCAAGATGCTCAGAGGACTCAAGGATGGCAATAAAATAAAAAAGACCCAGGAAGAAATGAAGGTTACATTAAGTGAAATAAGGAAAAATCTACAGGGAACCAACAGTAGAGGAGATGAAGCTGGGATTCAACAATTTCGAGCATAAGGAAGAAATAAGCATTCAACCAGAACAGCAACGAGAAAAAAGAATTACCAAAAGAAAAACCTAGGATAGTATAAGGTGCCTTTGGGACATCTCCAAATGTACCAACATCCAAATCATAAGGATGACAGAAGGAGAAGAGGAAGAGCAAGAAATTGAACACTTGTTTGAAAAAATAATGAAAGAAAACTTCCTTAATTTGGTGAAAGAAATAGACATACAAGTCCAGGAAGCACAGAGAATCCCGAACAAGATGAATGCAAAGAGGACCACACCAAGACACATCATAATTAAAATGCCAAAGGTTAAAGATAAAGAGAGAATCTTAAAAGCAGCATGAGAGAAGCAGGGAGTTACCTATAAAGCAGTTCTCATAAAACTGTGAGCTGATTTCTCAAAAGAAACTTTGCAGGCAAGAAGGGACTGGCAAGAAGTATTCAAAGGGATGAAAAGAAAGTACCTACAATCTGGATTACTTTATCCAGCAAAGCTATCATTCAGAATGGAAGGGCAGATAAAGTGCTTCCCAGACAAGGTAAAGCTAAAGGAGTTCATCACACCAAGCCATTATTACATGAAATGTTAAAGGGACTTAAGAAAAAGAAGAAGATCAAAACTGTGAACACTAAAATGGCAACAAATTCACAACTATCAACAACTGAATCTAAAACAAACAAACAAACAAACAAACTGAGCAAACAACCAGAACGGGAACAGAATCATAGATATGGAGATCATTTGGAGGGTTATTAGCTGGGAAGAGCAGAGGGGAAATTTGGGAAAAAGGTGCAGGGATTAAGAAGCATAATTTGTAGTTACAAAATAGACAGGGGGAAGTTAAGAATAGTATAGGAAATGAAGAAGCCAAAGAGCTTATATGTATGACCTTCAGACATGAACTAAAGGTGGATTCCTGGAGGGAAGAGGGGTACCAGGCAGAGGGGGTCAAAAGGGGAAAATAGAGAAAACTGTAATAGCATAGTCAATAAAATATATTTTAAAAATGTTATAAGTGGTATTTAGTACTGTTCTAATATGCTAATATTAACCAAGAATTTTCCAAAAAAGCTACCCTTTTCCAGCACATGCACGTGCACACACACACATGCACACACACTGGTTTTGAATTGAGCATCCCTGACACAAAAGCCCATGTTTTTTCTCTAAACCAAGTCACTAGCACTTTTCTGATCATAGAAGTTGCATGTCTTTTTCTCCCTACTTCTTTCCCAGAGCCATAGCTCTAAGAAAATACTAGTAGTTTTTTGAGCTGTGTGCCTGCCTCCCTGCCGACAGTCCAGGGAAAGGAGAATGGAGACAGAGCTAGCATGGCTTCTTCCAAAGGCCCACTCCTAAGCATTTTATGGATTTAGCCACTTACAAGTTGTATAACCCTAAGCAAGCCTCATAACTTCTCTGAACTGCTCCTTCCTTCCTTGACACTTCGTCCAAGGCAGTTCAGGGGATGCAAGTGTTGCTAATAAGCCTCGGAGACTGTACCTTTGCCGAGGATATTTGGATTTGGTTAGGGAGCTAAAAAATAGGTCTTTCAGAGCCAAAAGAAGAAATCTTCAAGGTAGATTTTTAAGCATGTTGTCAGACAGGAAGAAGCTGGTTTAGAAATAAATGGGTTAACATTAGGGGGACCCAAGTTCCTGTAAATCAATACCACAGAATCTGTTTTATCTATTGAGCCTTTGTGTGAAATTTGGTTTCTGAGACTCTGCTCTAGAAAGGGTGCTCAGGGTGGATTAGAGAGTCAAACAAGGGCATAGACCCCCAATTAGTACTCACCCTTCAGAAAAAGGCCATTCAGAGGTTTTATCTTGTGTCTGAAAAAGATGGCAGCTTTCTTCCTAGAAAACTACGTTTGGTGGTGCTTGCAGAATTCATCCAGGGCAGCTTGAATTTTGTGGAGCTCTTGACATTTAAGCAATGTTCGGGAAGTGACAGGCTTAAAATTTATCTGGGTAAACCTATAGCTTTCATTGTTTTCTCCCACTCCCGACTCCTAAGGATGGTCTTCTGAATAAAAATGGAAGGATAGATGAATTAAACCAAAGGAAGACCTTTGGCCCTGTGGGAAAAATACAAACCATTTAAATTATTTAATACAACTTATATAACTAACTGCATTTTTATGCGAGGCACCTATGACCTTTGTTGCATTATGTCTCAGCAAGATAAGCTATTAGAAAAACAACTCAGTTCATAAGAATTCTTAATTGTAAAGAAGCACAAGGGTCTTTGCTTTGAGGCAAAGGGTTAATGAGAGATTGTTCTGCATTTTCGTAAGAGTCTTATAAGTCAGCCCGTGTTATATTTGTCAGAGCCTCTTCGTTATGTAGGGGTCAATCTGAAAACCCTTGGTTAGGTCCAGCTTTGCAAAATATAAAGCCCAGAGTCAGGAACAGGGAGTTGGGGTTGAAATAAGATAAAATGAAATAAAATAAATGTGAATGGAATGCTGGTTTCTAGTCTTTGTCACTCTGTGAAATATCTATAGTTATATAGAGCAAGGAATTCTTGAGAATGCCCAGACAGCAACGAGTTTGTTCACTAGATATCATTTAAAGAATGAAAGAAAGGGATTCCATCAACTTTCTTCAGTTTTCTACTCTACAGCCTACCCTCAAAACTTCTACATTTCTTGGTCACCATAATCACATCCTGATAATGCTCAGGACCATAAAACTGGAATGTGTTCCTGTGAAAAGCATGAATTAGGTACATTTTTTTTCTGAGAACTCTGTGTGTATAATGGGAGTGGGTAAGGAGGAAGGAGTAGTATTTGGGAGAACTTGTCTACTCAGCCAGGGAATATTGGAGGGGGAGCAGTAGTGACTTTTAAGGCTAGTTGTGAGCTTCATGGAAGCATCCCTGATGCCCTTAGTGACACAGAAGAAAAGAAGATATTTCCAAGGTCACCAAACCAGCAGTTACAGAGACGTTACTGGGTTGATGGGAAGCCCAGCTCCCTTTCACCCCTCTCCTGCTTCTTCTGTTTCTATCACAGACCCCCGCATCTACACAGCTCTAGTTAAGTGGTAAGGAGTATAATAAGTAAGGAGCCTTCCTGGGGACTGGAGATGCTGAATTTCCCCATCTTTTGTTACCTCAGTGACATTGGAAGTCGGATCCAAGAGGGATGCAGGAACTGTATAGATCTGAAATGAATACTTCCATGTGGTGGAAGAAGACTGGCTATGCAGGGTTTGATCAGGACAGCCTGGAACTCAAGCACTCTAGTGACAATACAATTTTTTTTTTTAAGTCAAGAGCACAAATTGCTGTTGGTAAACTGTGACTGATGTGTTATGTAAGCATCCAGCTTTCTACTAAGATGGCATAGAGTAATTATATCAAAATGTAAGACAAGAGGACAAATTTTAGTCATTTGATTATTGCAAAGATAGGAAAGAAAACTGTTTACATTGACTACTGATAAGAAAGAGTGCCATCTAGAGGCCCAGTTTAGAATTCCACTTCAGTCTCAAGAAGCATCCTTCAACTTGACCTTGAGCTACATTACTCTGAAATTGTGGTGCTCATGATTGATAGTAAGAGAAAGGGAGCAGTAGGCACAGCCATATGGTAACAGAGTCAGGTATTATGAGGACTAAATTGTGTTGACACAGAATGAGGGTCCAAAACTTATTAATTCCTAAATGATGCCCTTTATCTGTCTTTGCAGGGATGTGTTGTCTGTTGAGAGCTTTTATACTTTGGTGGTTCACCTCTAGGCTTGAGACTTTTAAGTTTATTGTTTCCTTAACAGAATTAAAATGCTTATAAATTATATTTGCTCCTTTATTTTGTGTTAGGAAAAGTAAATTGTTGAGGTGATACATGTTTTTTAAAAAGCCTTAAAGGGAGAAATTGTAGAAAATAAGGAACAACATGGAATTCCAAAACCATCTCCAGTTTTGCTTGACACATCTAATAGCATTAACTTATAGGCCATGTTCCTGAGGATTTGTTTTTTTCCCCATCTTAACTCATGCCATTCAGTAGTATCCAACAAAGTACTCGTATTTCCCAACTTAGTGCTGATGTTTACTCTCCAATCTTCAGGCCCATGATGAGGCACAGATTTTGATAAGTGACCAAAAAGATGTTTGAAGTCAACACAACATATGATAATTATCATGCTATAGAAGTGTGATAAAATTTTCTTAGAAAACAAAAGAACATATAGGCAATGATTTCACCCTCCCCATGGATGTGTGATGGGTAAGAGCCAGGAGATAGTGACCAAGGCCAAAACCACCCCCAAAGAAATAAGTGAGGTTGGCAGCAGATCTTGGAGTCTAGAGTCTCTGGCTAAGAAACTAGTTTTAAAATAAATTGCTTCTCCTACAACAGAAAAATAATGGGCATACACATTTGCGTTTAATGTCTGTAGTGTTAGATTTTTGTGTGGCTTTTACATATGAAGTCTGGACAAATTCTTTTGTTCTTTGGAAAAAGTGTGGCCTTACAGTAGATGTTTCTGGATTCTGCTAAAATAGGTGAGCTACAGAGAAGCAGTGCAAACTTCAAAATCTTTAGTTGTAATATTTTTGGAATTTGTTTAGGATAATCCACACCCCTTGAGATGGTGATTAGTGGTGTTCAGTTTACCAATGACACATAAAAAAATAATGGTGTCATTTGTCTCCAAACTTCAGCATCCAGTTTTAAACCCACAGTTTGTTTGCCTCATTCTTTCAGTTAATTAAAAAGAAGGTTTTTTATAGCCTCAAGTGTAGTATAATTTATAATAGGCCTTTCTCCCTCCTGTTTTTAATTACCATCTTTGCATGGTGATGCCGGACCTTTTCCCTTTTAAGGACTACTTATGCATAGTTTCCTAGACCAGCTCTGTAGCTATTAATAGGGAAAAAAAGAAGTTTTATGTATTTTAGTTATCTTTAGCTAAGCAGAGTGAAATTGTATGATTGGGGTTTATTTTCCTTCTTTTGTCCCCGATTAATAGGAAAATCTTCCTTACCAAATAATGTTTTTTTTTCAAATATGTTATTTTTTAAAGTCTTTAAAAAATTTTATTTACTTATTTTTAGAGAGGGAGAGGGAGAGAGAGAAAGAAACATCAATTTGTGGTTGCCTCTCGTGTGCCCCCCACCAGGGACCTGGCCTGCAACTCAGGCATGTGCCTTGACTGGGATTTAAACCGGTGAGCCTTTGGTCCACAGGCTAGTGCTCAATCCACTGAGCCACACCAGCCAGGACTCAAAATATGTTATTATGAAATGTTTAGGCACATTGAAATGAGAGGCCAGATATAAGTTAAAATTCTTCTGTCACTCTGGCTATTACATGGAGAAGGCAGAAACTTGCAGGGTGTTACATGCTCTCCCTGGAGCTCTTGACATTTGCAGTCCATTAAATAAATATAAGAATAAATTCATTTGTTTACTGATCAATATAATGAGAAGAACTATCACAACATAATTCATGGGGGATGGAGAAAGAAAAAGCAAGAAGCACAACATTAGACATTTTAGAAATATAGAATTTCAAATAACTGAAATTCTGGGGTAAATATCTTGGTGTTAGTTTTGCTCAAAGAACATTAAATACCCTGGCTGATGTAGCTCAGTGGATTGAGCCCTGGCTTGAGAACCAAAGGGTCACCGGTTCAATTCGCAGTTAGGGCACATGCCTGGGTTGTTCACCAGGTCCCCAGTAGTAGGTGCTTGAGAGGCAACCACACATTGATGTTTCTCTCCCTCCTTTCCCCTCTGTCTAAAAATAAATAAATAAAATCTTTTTAAAAAAGCATTAAACAGGTATGTGCAGTGAGTAGAGGTAGGTACTGCCACAGCTTGTGCCATGGGCTTCCCTATTAATTTGAAGTTTAGAAATGGAGCTGGGAAAGTTTTCAGAGAAGAGAATAATGGCTTAGGCAGCTCAGGATACAGGAATGCAACTCTCTAATATTTACATGCTTTCCTCTTTATTTCTACCTTCCCTTGAAATGAAGGAGAGAACCAAAATGGCCGAGGAATTTGTTCCGACTCTTCATAGCAATATTTCAAAGCACTCTCATAAATAAGAAGGTAAATAAATCTTAAAGTGATAAATGCCCCCGATTAATTTTTCACTAAAAAAATATATGGCAATGTTGTTCACCTTGCAAGTTACTCTGAGGAGTAAGGAGAAAGATTACATTTTAATGTAACAACACAACCTACAGATATTATTTCCATTTTGGAGATAAAAGAAATTACTCAGTAAATGACAGAATTAAAAGCCAAACCAACTATTCCTATCTGCAAGGACTTTTCTTTCTTTTGACTCAGACTTAGATGACAGATGTGAGCAAACATGGAACAGTTTAACTTTCTTCTTTGGGGAGGTAAAATGAAGGTAAGACTTCACCTTGTGAGCTTTGCCAGTAAACTCACCTATGGATGGGAACAGCCATTGGTCTCTCTTTCCAGCGAATTTTCAGACCACACATGTGCCCTATGGCAGCTTTCACTTCTAACGGCACTTTCTTGCCTTCAAATGAGAAGATAATTACCTTCATTCTCAACAATTTCTAACATGCTGTATTCTGTCATCATGGTACCCACACTCCGTGGTTATCCTAACTCTGTGGTTCCAACATGAAAGAAAATATATCTGAAATCTGTCCCAGATTTTAGGAAGATGCACTATGGATTTCGATCTGCACACACTTCATAATAAATTCAAGGGCTTGAGGGGAAGAAATTCTGGTAATACAGTTTTTGTCTTGCCTAGATTGCAACATTTTTGAACATGAATTTTGGATTAGTTTGTCAATATCTCCCAAAAAAAGGCAGCTCGGATTTTGACAGGAATTGCATTAAATCTATAGATCACTTTGGGGGAATATTATCATCTTAACAATATTAAGTTTTTCAATCCATGAACATTGAATGTCTTTCCATTTATTTGGGTCTTCATTAATTTATTTTAGCAATGCTTTGCTGTTTCCAGTATACAAGTCTTTCACTTCTTTTATTTTTTACCTATTTATTTTTTAGATGTTGTTGAAAATGAAATTGCTTTCTTAATTTCATTTTTCCATTGTTCATTGATAATATATAGAAATACAACTGATTTTTGTATATTGACTTTTAGCCCTGTGACCTTGTTGAATCCATTTATTTGTCTTAATTTTTTTTAGACTCCATAGGATTTTCTCTATATTAGACCATGCCATCTATTAATAGTGGTAGTTTTACTCCTTTCTTTCCAATGTGGATGCCTTTTTTTTTTCTTGCCTAATTTTCCTGGCTAAGCCCTTTAGTATAATGTCGAATATAAGTGACAAGGTGGGAGAATCCTTGTCTTCTTCCTGATCTGAGAAAAAAGTGTCCAGTGTTTTACACTAAGTATGATACTAGTTGTGGGATTTTCATAGAGGCCCTTCATCAGTTTGAGGACATTATTTTATATTACATATTTGGGAGTGTTTTTACTATAAAATGATAAAATTAAAAAATCAATTTTGTCAAGCTTTTTATCTGAGTCTATTAAGATGTTCATGAATTTGTTTGCCCTTATTTTATTACTCTGGTGTGTTGAATTGATTGATTATCATGTTTTAAACCATCCTTACATTCCTGGAATAAATCCCATTTGATCATGGTGTGTAGTCTCTTTTATATGTTACTAGATTTGATTTTGCTAGTATTTTGTGGAGGATTTTTGTGTCTATATTCATAAGGGATATTGTAGCTTACTTTTCTTGTGATGTATTTATCTGGTTTTGGTATCAGAGTAATATTAGCCTTATAGGATCAGTTGAGAAATCATCTCTCTTTTGTTTTTTGGGAAGAGTTTGTATAGTATCGTTATTTCTTTAAACTTTTGGTAGAGTTCACCAAAAAACCTTTTGGGCCCAGTTTTTCTTTTGGGAAAGGTTTTTGATTATTAATTAAATCCCATTACTTGTAATAGCCTATTCATATTTGCTTTTTCTTCTTGAGTCAGGTTCAGTAGTTTGTCTTTCTAGGAATTTATATATTTCATTTAGGTTGTCTAGTTTGCTAGTATATAATTACTTAAAATATTCTTTTTTTAAGATTTCATTTATTTATTTTTAGACAGAAGGAAAGGGAGGGAGAAAGAGAGGGGGACAAACATCCATGTGTGGTTGCCCCTCACGTGGCCCCCACCAGGGACCTGGCACGCAACCCAGGCATGTGCCCCGACTGGGAATTGAACTGCGACCCTTTAGTTCACAGCCTGCACTCAATCCACCGAGCTACGCCAGCCAGGGCACTTAAAATATTCTTTTTGATCATTATTTCTGAAAGGTCAGTACTTATGTCCACTTTTTCATTCTTCATTTTTGTAATTTGAGTCTTCCCTCTTTTTTTCTTTGTCAGCCTATCCCAAACAGATTTTATAATCCATGAATGGGTTTCAGTATTCAGTTTGAAAAGCATGACCTTGGGCTCATTCGGTAACCTGTCTGGCCCTCTATTTCCCCTCCTTAACATGAGGGTCTCTTAAGGACCTTTTAAGTTCTAACATTTAAAGATTCTATTGAAACCCTGGCTTGTGTAGCTCAGTGGATTGAGTGCGGGCTGCAACCAAAGGGTTGTTGGTTTGATTCCCAGTCAGGGCACATGCCTGGGTTGCAGTCCAGGTCCCTAGTGGGGTCCACATGAGAGGCAACTAACATTGATGTTTCTCTCCCTCTCTTGCTCCCTCTGTTCCCTTTTGTCTAACAATAAATAAATAAATAAATAAATAAATAAATAAATAAATAAATAAATAAAATCTTAAAAAGATTCTATTGAAAGTCATTTCAGAAGATTGTGAGTTTCTTGTTACATTTTTCCCAAGATGGAGTCCTATATAGGTAACTGGTACATCTGGAACAGTGATTCCCATAAAGTAATTCCTGCCAGGAACATCAGCATCACTTGGGAGCTTGTTAGAAATGTTCATTTTCTGACCTAGTGAATCAGAACTCCGGGGAGGGAGTCCAACAACCTGAGTTTTGTACAAGCCCTCCAGGTGATTTTGCTATGTGGGGCGTCCTGAGGAACACTGGTCTAGGACAACTATCTTCTCTGAAACAAACAGGCTCCCTAGATCTCGAGTCTTCTGATTTAAGTGTTTCTGTTTCCACAACTCTTCCTCCCACCCTACCCCCATTTTTTTCTCGGAGAAAAACAGTTTCTACAATATCCTTACCAGAATAATATAACAGAGTATTTCAGATAAACTAAGCAGTTAAGTTAAGCGATTCCTAGCCTAATGTGTACAGAGTCTCTGCAGACATACCCTAGGGGTCTTGGGGAGCACATCCAGCTCAGAGAATTTTTGTTCCATTTAGTGGAAAAGACCACAGTTCCTCTTCTCTCCCAGTACTTGCTCATATCTTGTGACTTAATGGATGCACTGGAATGCTGGGCTGCTTGGTTACTGTTTATCATAGGTAAATGACATAAAAACTGTTCCTTTTTTGTTTTCATAACACTTTAAATTTTTGCCATCTTAAGTCTTGCCAGCATAGATATTATTCCCTTATTGGGTCAGATAAAGCCCCGCATGATGTCTATGGGAAAGCTGGAGTCCTCTAGACTAGTACACACTGTGTACACTTGCGATGGATTTCTGTAGAGTGAGGTTTCAGTAAGACATGTTTCTATTTCTCTGTGTGTTTATCCCTATTTCACTGCTTTCCTTATAGGATATAAGTGAAATTTTTATACTGAACAGGCCTAAAGAGCTAAAGGAAAGGGATGATATTCAGCTCACAATTTTTTTTTCGAAAAAGGAAGCCTCTTGTATTCTATTAATTTAGTCATTTGATTTGTTTAAAGCTATTTTTCAGCTTCTGCAGCCCTATTGTGTAGTCAAAAAGTCAAGAGAACTAGATTCTGATCTGATAACTAGAAAATGATAAATTAACCACTGGCTTGCACTCTTGAATAAATTACAAATTATCTTTGACTTTTAATTTCTTTATCTATGAAAGCTAGATAATGCCTTCTCAAACCGACTCACAGCATCGCTCTTGGAGCTTAACTAACCAGTCTAGCACACATAGCGCCTCCTGTGCACTAGGTGATAAGGAAAAAACAAAATGGGAAGGTTCCTGTTCTATGGGGGCATATGTTTCTATTTGCAATGTAAGAGAAAAAGTAAAAAAAAATAAAGATACGATTCCAGGGGGAAGGAAATTAAGTCCAAGTCTCTGAGTTTGGGGTGTGCCTGGGGTGTTCATGGACCAGAAAGGGGGCTACAGTGCCTGGACTAGAGCTACAGGTTGAGAAGGGAACATGTTTGATCTTGAGGCCACTGTCAGGACTTCGGCTTTTACCCTGAGTGAGATGGGAGCCAGTATGGAGTTTGGAACAGAGGAGTGACATGATCTGATTAATTACTAAAACAGCCACTCTGATTTCTTTGTTAAAAAACAAACCATGAGATACACAGGTGTAGAGAAGAGACCAGTTAGAAGGACGATAGTGGTTTTCTGCAGAAAAGTAGCCAAGAAGGTGGTGAAAAGTAGCCAGATTCTTGACGTAAGTTTGACTGAAGATTCAACAGATATTGCTGATGGATTGGGTGTGTAATTTGAGAGACAGATGGGCATCAAGGAGGTCACTAATACATTTCAAATGAGAGATTGGAAGAATGGAGTTGTGTCTCCATTTCTGCTTTCTCCCTTAATTTCCACAATTTAGAGCAGCAATTCTTTAAAATGACAACATCTGTTGCTTGCTTTAGGCCACTCTCAGTTATCCAAAACTCATATCTCAGAGTGCTAGTCCCGCAATATTCACTGTGGAAAGTGGTTCAGTAGGCAACAAAGTAAGTTTAGGAAGCGCTCCATTTTATATCTCCTTCAGAGCCTTGCCATAAAGGCTCTGAGATGGTCTGCAAAAAAGGCTCCCATTTTATCTTGGTTAATTTAGTAAAGCTTTCCTTTATTTGACTTTGAAACATCTTTGATTAATCTACTTTCTACTTACGTTCCAAAGAACACACTAAGTAACTGTATGTTGGGAAATGCTGAACTATACCATCTTTACCTCCAGCACATCCTCCAAATCTCCTATTAACTGCAGCCACATGTATTTTCCCCAAACACACTTTTGCCATATTATTCCCTTCTCAAAAGTCACATGGAGACCTTCTAGTCTGTACAAGCAACTCTGGACGCTTCAGCCCCACTCTCAGCTGTGCCCACAGTTTGGCTCCAGCCTTCCATATGCAAGCCCAGTGCTCAGTGGCCTCCAGCTCCCGTCGATACATTCTCATTCCTTTCTGTGGTAAATCCTGGTGGACCATCCCTCAGCTTCTCTACTTAAGTAACTTCTGCTTATATATTAGCCAGCAGAAGGGCTCTTTCTTCTGGGAAATGCCTATGACCACTGCCTCCTACCCCCACAGGCTGTGGCAAAGTCTTCTGTTCACTCCTATAGCACATACTGCATGTGTTATTCATGAGCTTCATGACGTATTGCCATGTGTTAACATTAACACTTAAACTTCTGTGCTTTTATCTCAAAAATATATTCCCTTGTAAGAAGGATTATCTCTTGGTCTTCTTTATACCTCCTATGGCAGCTAATCTAATAACTTGTTTATTACTCTGTTTATAGACATGTGTAAAATATTTGCTGAATACAAGTGAGCTCAAATACTTTGTAAGAGTACAGTAACAGGATTTACTATTATCCAGTTTTATTATACTTTGTAAATACCCTCTTCCTGACTCATACTCCTCCGTCTGTATGCCAGCAGGCTTGTGTGTACTTCGGCAGGTGCGCTTCCTCACACAGCATGCTGGTAATGCTGGGACTAGAGCAGGCTCAGTGTGAGGAACACTGGTGGTGGGACTCAGAAACATTGGGGCCAGGAAAGAACAGACAGATTGCTGGGGAAACTGAGGCAATTGTAGGCCTGGTCTTTATGGGAAGGTCAGCCAATAAGTGTGTGTATGGTGTCTATGAGCCTTGGCAAATGTGTGCTTGCTTCTGCCAGCAAATGTGCATTTGAAGGAGGTATATATCGAGGGGCAGCAGCAGTAAGTGACTCTCCAAGGTCAGGCACACTGCCCTGACTCAGCCTGGGGGATCCATCTATCAGCTCAGTGCATATGCCAAGACTGAGGGAGGTAGGAAATGGATTCAGCTTCCTGGGGCATGGGGGTGGCTTGCAGGTGCTAGGCAAGGCATTCCAGATAAGCAGTCCAGTCAGCTGTGCTACTGAAGACCTGCATGCTGGACAGAACCCCTGGGTGCCCGAATCGGCCGTCAGCAGCAGTGAGCGTCATAGGCTGGCTAGACGGGCTCGGAGCTTATCACAGGGAGCCGTTCATTTCCTAGCCTTTGGAAGCACCATGGGAAGTGCGCCACTTACAATTTTACCTCTTTAGAACGGTTTACCTCCTCTGTGAAGTAGGGTGCTTAATGCCTACCTTAGAGTGTTGTTAGGAAGTTAAATAGATGATGTATATTATGTGCCTTGTTTAGCATGAGGCACATAGTAGGTCCTTAAGAAATGTTTCTCCCCATTCTGTATAATTGCAGTAGGGCACAGAAGCTCCTGTTGTGGTCAGTCTTAGCTCAGCAATGGGTAGACTGAGCCAGTTACAGCAAGGGCTGTATAGGCCTGGGAAGGGTTGGGGCAGACAGGTGAGACAGCTAGCTAGATGGTAAGCCCTAGGCTCAGCATGCTCACACTATCCTTTGGGACTAAGCAAATGAAAATAAGGAAGCTAGAAGAACAGCCAGAAGATATAATAATAAATGATACAAATAACAAGCATTTTAGTGCTTACCAAGTGACAGCTACTGCTGTAGGCACTTTATTTTCCCCAACAAATCTACGGGTAAGTACTGTCATAACCCGATGTGCTCATGTGAAACTGAGGCGTTCAGAGGCTGGGTTATACAGCTAATAAGCAGCAGAGCTTGGACTCAGCCCAGAAAAGAGAATTCCCTGATGGTTTTGGATTTTGGACATTAAAATGAATGACTGGAGTACATGTTTAAAGCTTTTAGAGTAAGAAAAGCCTTTTAGAGCTGGGAGAGTTGAAACACAACCTTGCCCAAAGCTAGAAGAATGGATTAAATCAGTGGGTTGCTGCAAGCCCAATCTTTGGACGAGGTGAGACTCTGTATCTGAGTCACCCAGAAATCTCTTTAGAAATACCATTTTCCCTATACCTGTGGGTTTGTAACTCAGGAGGGTCTTGGCGGTTCCAGGAGTCAGTGTTTTAAAAAAGCTGCAAGGTGGTTTTGGCGAGCAGCTGCACTTGAGAGTCCCTCAGCCAGGTGGCTTTTCCAGTTAGCTTCCGGCTCCCTGTCTCAACTGCACTACCTTTATTTTCATTTTGCAATTTAGAAAAGTAGGCTGTGTGGTTGAGATATGCTCAGATTGGAATGATGATTTCTTTTGTCCCTGGTTACCTTTCAGATTCAGAGCCTGCAAAGCTCATTCTAGCCAATGTCTTTTGGTGGAGACAGTGCAGAGAATCACACAGGCAGCAAGGCCACTGGCTGACCACTGGATGGCATCCCTGTCCTTCCTTTTCTTGCAGGATTTCTGCTCAGCACGCACAGCCTCTTTGCCAGTGTCTATCATCTATCCTTCCAACAATGGCATCCAGCCACAGGGCCCCCAAGCCCCTTGACAAGTCAGGGAGGGATTTCAGACCCAAGAAGGCCCTGGTGAAGGAACAGATCTGGCCCTTTTTAAGGTGAAGGAAGGATTTTCACTTTATAAAAACAGCCTCCCCTATTTCATCCTGAGATATGGTTACAGGTTGTGTTGTAAGTGACAGCAAATGAGAATGTTAAAAAGAAGTCCAGAAGGAGCAATTAAATAAACATTTTCAACACTGAAAATCTCTCAGCCTATAATGCAATTAATGGGCAAATAAAATTTTTTAATATCCAATTTTAGAAGCAGTTGTGTTCAGTGAACACATTATTTGTTTGTTTTTTTTTTTTTATTTACTGCCCTCTGGTGGAAACACGGTTAATTTTCTTAGGCCATCGAAGATAAAGGGGAGCAAAGAGTCCAATAGTATTTCTAAGACACACAGAGTCCTGGAAGGTTAAACAGTTTTCTTATTTGGAAAGGCACATTGAAAGAGGGTCAGCTGCATATCATCGGAGGTCGCACAAAAACTTGGCCTTAGAAAAACTGGACATTAAAACATGTTAGAACCATGCAATCCTGCTTTCCAGTTTTTACTTTATTTAAATATGTGCTTAGTGAAAATATAGGGTTTTAAAATTTATTGTGTATTCTGACCTTTGTTCCCCACCCCAGTCTCCTTATATTTTATTAAATATTCAGCTTTCTTACAAAGTCCAAAATATCCTTTCCTGGACAACTTTGCTCTGCTGGAAGACACTGTGATTGTACTGGTCTTTCTTTGAGTTTGTCTTGCTGACAGGCTGTAGTTTTTGCTAAAGCCTTGTTAATGCACTAGGAAGAAGGCCAAACCTGATTCCTGGAATTGAACCTCAGGCTTGCCATGGAGAAATATGACTAAATCCTGGATTTAGAGGAAATCTCAGCTCTGGGGACTGTACGGTGTTGGTGGGAACAGAGAGAGCTGGACAGCTCCCAAAGCTGCTCTCCATGTAGCATTTTATAGTTTGCAGTTTCTTTGGTTGGTGTTTTCAGTTCCAGAATAGCAATAGAGAGAACACCTAGCAACCAAGGGGAAATGTTTAATCCTTCATCTTTTCCCTCCCTTAAGACAACAAATATTAAATTACCTTGCCTTGACTTTCCTTTCTCTTTCAGTACTTGGAATGTTTACTTATCACATTAGACTACATGCACATCCATGCTATAAAAACTGATATATTTACTGGCCCTTTAAAAAAGTTAATCCACAACCTCTTTGCAATACCCAGCACAATCAAATCACAACCTGACCCATCCTATAAAAATCAAAGAGGGCAAAGAGTCATCGGTTGTTTGTGTGTCTGCTTCCCTGCTGTATACTGTGAGCTCCTGGAAACTGGAAACAGTCTCATTTCATCTTTGAGAGGACTAGCTCACCTTGTATAAAGTTTAGAGATGGTTGCTTGGATTGTGTCTCTGTGGAGTCTTGTAGATTTGTGACTGTCAGATAACTTTAGAAAAGCCAGAACACTTTTTCTTGTCATAATGTGTCATCCAAATACCATTCATTTGAAGTTTCAGCAACTAGGACATCAATTACATGGGATGCATTTTGATGTTCTCATGCTGTGTGAGTTGTAACAGAGGAACCCTTGTGTAAGATAATACCTAAGAATTATTGAGCACTTGCTAGGAGCTGGGCACTGTTTCTATTGAATTCTCACCACAATTCTGTGAGGTTAGTATGTTAACAGAGATTTTACCTTTGCAGTGGTTCATGGAAGGCATATAATAGAAAAAGCAAATCTGTCTTGCATGTAGAAGCACAATTATCCTGTCAGCCAGCCCGTGGAGTGCCATTTATATTAGGGAATTCACTGGGGTTCAGGCTCTGTTCTTCCAATCTGCAAGCCTCAACATTCTGAAGAAGGAGCCCACTGAAAGGAGGTACGAGGCTGGCTCACGTGAACTAGATTGGGGTACAGCCACATGCACATGCACACACAGTGTCAGGTGCAGCGGTCTCTCGTTTCAGCCTGACTCACCTATCATCTCCCTTAAGACATTCTGAAAACACGTGGGAAGCTGTGGTGCAGTGAGTCTGGAATTGGATCCAGAGTGAGTTTGCTGTCAAAATTTTAAGGAGGCTTTGGGTGCTCTCATCTAGCGTGAAGTGGGTCTGGCCAAACTCTCTCTCTCTCTCAGACAGTGGTTGGGTGACCCCTACCAGTGTTTGTCCCTGTTACGCTCCTTTTTATGCCTGTTATACTCACAAACCTCCTGCTGTTTACATGATCTTTCTTCAAACATGGCTAATGGAATTGCTTAGATTTGTGCCTAACTAAATTACAATCTCATTTCAGCCTCACTTCACTTTCTTGAGATTCTCCCCAGTTGCCTTAGTAGGAGTTTTGGACATTCCCGATTCACTACAACACATTGAGGAAATTGCTGAGTCTCTTCCCTTAGATGGCTGATCATTATCATGGTGTGAGGATCTTGCTACCTTTAGCTTTCAGTGGGCAACTCTATTTTAAAGTTTTGGGAGAGAACTCATGGTATTTCCCGTGAACTAACGATGACATTGGCATGCTAAATATCCTCTTACGTCCTCTTACATTCCTATTCAAAGGTAATGGCCCCTTTAAAAAAGAACAGTCTGTATTCAGAGCAGGTTAATCCTGCTATGTTCTGGAAACTTGGCAGAATCATTAATAAGGGAACCAGTTGTGTGTAGATTTAAATTAATCAGCAAGCATCCAGCGGCTAGAAACCTAAGGGGAGGGGAGAATCTTTCTCCTTGAAAAGAGAAAATATACTCCCCTCTCATTGGGAAAACACACACACACTTTTGGAAAAACAGACATATGGTGTGGCCATAGTCTTTTTTCTCTCGTGGTTTCTGTCAAGCTGTGTGAAAGGAAAAGTTTAAATCTCTGAAAGATGAGCTGCATCCTCAGGAGAATTATTTCAGATTCCGAAGGATGAGGAGACTAGGGTGGATTATAGTCACCATTGTGAAGAGAGTGACTTTGACTTCAACTCCAAGAGCACAGGAAGCCACGTTCAAGGTCCTATGTTAAATTGGATGAGAGCAGAGTTGCAGAAGTAGGGAAGAGAGAGAATGGAGCAGGCTGCGGGGAAACTGGAGTTTTCCTGTCACACACACTATTGGCCAGGCCCTTTCTAGGAGTGTGGCCTGGTGACAACTAAGATTAATTCTAACTCAGTAGTTTCATTTTCTCTCTTTAGTTAAGGCGCGTGGAAACCAGGAGGAATGAAAACTGGGAGTTTGATCCTTGAGAAAGTTATTTAGGGCCTTAGATGTTCCCTGCAAGCCGAAAAAATTCAACATAAATTCAGAAGTTATTTTGAAATAAGCCATAATTGATTGAGATTTGCCAAGACACCTCAGTTAACTCTTTGAATTGTTATATATTATTTAACTCCAGTACTCACTCTTAGTGCTTAATTGTTAATATTTACTCCTGTTTTTATTTTAAATGCATACGTTAGTTGAAAAGCATGCGGTAGCCTCTTTGGCTTTAGTTACTTGATATTTATAGAAATTTTTTCTACGTGAATCAAGAGGGTATTGCACAGTGGATAAAACATTGAGCAAAGTACCAGAAGACATGCATTTTAGCCTCACCTCTGCCCCTTACAGGGAAGGTCACTTGGGACAAATCTTCACCTCTCCACGCCTCAGTTTCTCATGCGTACACCTGGGATAAGAAAAAAAATCTACCTTGCCCAGGCCACAAGGTTATAGTGATATTCAAATGAAATAAAGTCAAATCAACTTAGACGTACTTGGAAAATTAGAAATTGCTGTAAAAATGCAGTTTCTGTACTTTGAAGAAATTCGTTTTTTAAATAGATTCACACCTCTGCTACCATCTCTGTGGTTTTGGAAAAGTTGCTTCACTTCCAAGGACCTTCGTCTCTTCATCTATTAAATAAAAAGGAGCTGTCAGCCGTTCTGTGAACTCAGGCAACAAGCGGGGCAGTGCTACTGTGAGGTTTATACTGGGTCAGGCCTATCCTGGGGGAACACACGCCACCTTTATCTGATTTAATTTGTCCTCTGAGTAATCCTTTCTGTAGCTAAACAGAAAAATAATGTTAGGAAAACCATTAGAAGAGATCATTTAAAATTTCCTTTCGAAAGTCCACACTTGTATTTCTGTTACCGGTTTTGCTGTTGTTGTGATTGTTAGTATCGCAGGGAGGCACTGCCCCCACTGGTGGCAACCCACTTAACGGGCAGGCAGAGAACTGGAGAGGGAACGTCAGCTCTTGGAAAACAGGCTCCTTTGCAAATCTAGATGAGCGCGGGGGTGGAAAACGTGCCAAGCCTTTATTTAGGTCAGCCTGACTGACCAGTGAAGGTGGGTCACTGCTCCAGTGAGGAAGAGTCTATTAATCAGCATGTCCTGATCACCAAGAGTCTGCTGGTGACAGTGTCACATTAAAAAGAGCAGCGTTTTCATCCAGGCGCCTCCTTCCTGAGGTGCCTTCGACCCTCGTTCTCGCCTCAGTCTTCCTGACTCTGTGGGCTGCCGGTCTCCCCCGATGCTCCACTCTTTAAACTACCAAGACAGCTAATCTTTTTACAAGATATTGACTTTACCTATGTTTATACATTTGATAAAATTGAGAAAATTCAATGTGGGTAAAAGACTCCACAATTAAATAAGTCCGGATAGAGCCTGGTGGTAGGAGTAAGTAAAAATGTGACAAGAAGACTGTTTATACCAGGTCCTATGTAATGTATGTGATTACATACATTAGGAATCTCTAGGAACGTTATCTACCCATGGATCGATAGGTCAATCCATCCATGGATAAGGCAGGGATATTATGGGTTTCTATAGTGGCAACCCAGGAGTTGAAATCTATCTATATATATAAGGAGAAGGTAAAATAATGTAAGTTAAAGAAGTAAAATGTTATTATATTTAGCCAAACTAACACCATTTCAGGTAGCATTAACCCTTTTGGGTCCATTAAAGATTAGTGAATATACTAACATCAAATTTGCTATTAAGGCACTTTATTGAATTAAATGACTTAGTACTGATTTAAAGTATTCTTTAGAGTCTTCCAGAATCTTCCAAGAAATGTCCAGCTTTTTCTTCTTTGAAATGAATTTACCCACCTGTGGCACCTTGTTATTTTTCTTCAGATTATGCTTCTCCACTGTGTTTACTGCTTCTGGGCCTCTAGTCCCAGCTTCTTCAGGCTACTGTAGACAAAAACGACAGACTCAATGCTAATATTATTGGGAAATGGTTTAGATATTTCAGTAACTTGAACCACAATGTATATAAAAACTATAAGCATTCAAAATATATTTGATATTTTCCTTAATATTATTCAATATCATATAACCTCATTGTACTATATTGAACATCATTAATATAGTTTTTAATGGATATTAAACACCTGGATTAAAATAATGGCAAAGCAGTTAGGAGTTGAAATTTTCTCATTTATTAATATTACGTTCTTATCTCTTTTCTCCAGTTCAACACAACCTATAAGGCTGATATGGCTGTTATTTTAAATTGCTTCTTAGTGACTCTAGCTCTAAGACTTGCAATATCTATTAAAAATCTTAATGAGGAGGATTACAGACTTTCTTGGCAAAGATAAACAACATAAATGTTTTGATTAAAATGGATAAACTGAAATGGGATTTGAAGCTGAGCTAACAGTGGCCAGGAGGATGGAGAGACCTACATATTTCCTCTTGAAGACAAACTTCTACTGTATCAATATGGAGTCTGGAATTCTGGCCCTAAACTCTTAGAGAAAGTGGGCCAATTTCATTACATGGAGGAGTTTTTGGCATATGGAGTTCTTTTAGGAAAAACACATCTTTGTGCTCTGGGTGTGGGGACGTTTCACATTAAAATTTTGCTTTTTATTATTTTGCTGAGGTTTTGAGGTTTAATGCACTATTTTATTTCTGGTACTTGGAGAGCATATAAAGAAAGCTAATTAATACTCAATCATTTTTTATTTTCCTGTTGATTTTAAGAAATGATTTTGGACTACATAACATGAAAAACAGCCTAGACCCAAGGGAAGCTCTCCTGAATGAAACCAAAGTTTGGTTTAACGTGTGTGTGTGAACACACACCTATGGAATATACACATATAAATAATTAAATGAAAACTTGAGTCATGTTTTACATACTGTTTATAATCAACTTTTTATCATTATTTTATGTAATCTTCATGTATCATAATACTGCATCATCTTTGCCTGTTACATAGTAGGTACTGTACTCAATATTTTTTAAGAATTCTTTTTAAGATTTTATTTATTTATTTTTAGAGGGGGTGGGAGGGAGAAAGAGAGGGAGAGAAACATCAATGTGTGGTTGCCTGTCGCATACACCACACCGGGGATCTGGCCAGCAACCCAGGCATGTGCCCTGACTGGGAATTGAACTTGCGACTCTCTGGTTCACAGGCCGGCACTCAATCCACTGAGCCATACCAGCCAGAGCTTAATAGTTTTTAAATGAATTTTTAATGGCTATGAAAGGCAAGAGATTATATGTATAAGGGATGGGGCAAAAGTAGGTTTACAGTTGTAATTACAAGAAATACAGAGTTTATTCTTGTATTACTATTGATTAATTATTATAATACTTTCCATACAAACAACTGTAAACCTACTTTGCCCCACCCTGGATGTTCAGTGGGCTGTGTGGTTTACACATTGTTATGCCTTATAATAAACACAAGGAGAGGGGATGAAATATGTGACCTCCAATATTCTAGAAAGCTTGTTTCTAAAAATGGATACATATGTCTTATAAGACCCTGCTGAATCTTTGAAGTATTCGTCAGCATTTTCCCTTTTTTTTTTTTAAAGATTTTATTTATTTTCAGAGAGAGGAGAAGGGAGGGAGAAAGAGCAATGTACGGTTGCCTCTCACACGGCCCTCATTGGGGACCTGGCCCGCAACCCAGGCATGTGCCCTGACTGGGAATTGAACCGGGACCCTCTGGTTCCCAGCCCGCGCTCAATCCACTGAGCTACACCAGCCGGGCTTTGTCAGCATTTTTTCATACTGATGACTATTTGGAATATATTTTCTTCTACAGATATTGTGGCTAGGTAGTTGGGAGAACATCTGAAAATCCAAGATAGGATTCTGGTGGTATTTGTGGCAGTCAGTCAATCAAATGAAGTTGCATGTGTATACCCATCTTATTTTTAGCACTTACTAAATATTGAAGGGGATATAGAAATGATGAGCGATGTGATAGGGACTTTCTTGGTTGATATGTTTATGGTGATCAGTCTTATCCATTTTTCAGGGCTTAGTTCAAGTCATATGCATTGATCCCACTGATCATATTTCTTCTTCCAGGACTTCAATCCAACAATTTTTGCTCACATACCTCCTCACTATGACTGCATGATTTGGTTCTTGCCTTGCAAACTTCACACAACCTGTGCTACACCCATACAAATCTACATACAGTCTTCTAAAACACGGTGTTTTTTCTAAGTAGTTTATTTCTTTCTCTTAAATGACATTCCTGATTCCCTTCTCTTTTTGGTGAACTCTCAATTAGGTTTCAAAGATCAGCTCAAATATCATCCCCTCTAGAAAGCCTTCTTGGGACCTCCCTAGGTAAAATTAATCATTCCCTCCTTAGTGCTTCTGTAACACCAGTATCTGACTCTATTTTTTTAACACTTATCACAATGCTTGGGTTTATTACTTGCTTGGGTTTGTCTCCCTCGGCATAATTCGTCTTTCTCTCAAAAGCACAGAGGACACAGTACCTGACAATAGGAAATACTTAATGTAACCAGTATATGACTGTGCCTTTATGGAGAACCTTTGCTCTTGGACAAGCATCAGCATTGAAGACAAACTCTGAATTCACAAAGTCTTCAGAAAACAAATCTAACTTCAGAAAGCATTAGCAGTAATATGATTTTTATTAAATATTTTGGGAGAGAAGAGGACTAGGGCTTTACATCAAACACTAAATCTCTAACAACTTGATTAAAAGTCTTTACCTTCTTTTTTCTTGTTTCTTTCTGTCAAACTTCCCCATCCTCCAAGCAAAGGGAGCACATCAGAGTCTTCATAGAAGTCTATAATGGTGTTGGTGTTGGTGGCTGGTGACTGTAAGTTGTATATCAAATGGGCACATTTATAAAAGCTAAACTGTTTTAAAATTGCCACTTGATAATTATTTATGAATATGTAAAGCCCTCTATGACCTGACCCCAACTCTCCAGCCCCAACTTTTGTAGTCCCCGTCCCTGCCTGTTATGCTTGTAGTTAACAGTGCATCACAGGATGTCTCACTGTTCGTGCCTCAGATAGTGAGCCTGTTTCCTCATGTGCTTTCCTTTTTCAGCGGTGCAGTGTCTCCCATCTTTGCCTGGATAATCTCAACTCATTCTTCACGTTCTCTGAGAATCTTATCTAAAACCTGCAAGTGTTCTTTCTCTGTGCACTTAGTGGGAGAAACTGCTTTACAGAAGAAGTGTAAAGCAGGAGCATAAAATCAGCATGACAATGAACATGCTTTTGCTACAAACTAGAAAGAAATTATGTAGGCAATAGAGGTGCAAATATTGACATGCTGTGCTTCACAGTCCCGCTGGTCTTTGAGCTTCTCAAAGGTGGACAGTAACTTATGGATTATTTTTCCTGGGATATAATAACTGCACAATAAATGCATGTTGAAATGAACTACAATTTGTTCCAAGTAGAATGTAAACTTTTTCAGGGATTACAGCTTCCATGACACTTAATTCTTAGCACTTGATCTACTGGCTACAGATTCCTTATTCAACAAATGCTTTTAGATAGATTTTATAATTTCTTTCTATTTTTTTTCTACCAAAAATTGCAAATCATATCAACAGAACTAAATTTGTAAAATGAGTTTCCATAATGAAAATGGAATGTATTTGAATAGTTTACAAAAAATTAAATTATAATAGATCAATTTAAAATTAGCTGGACCAAGTCAAACCTTCTATAAGACTAAATTTACTTTGTCTTGATCTATTTTTAGATTATTATGTGGGGACATTTTGGTGATCAGAATATTCAGTTTGGTTTATTTAGAAAAAATTATCATTGTTTAAACAAATAGGAAAGCTGTTTATTCTGTATGGCTGTGGGAAAATTCTTTAATCACTTTGAAACTGTTATATTATGTATAAACTAGAGATTCGTAACTTCCTGAGCTACATGACTCGCTCACGTTCAGTTTAATTTGAAATATTTGATTCAGCCATCGTGGCGATCTACGTTAGGGTTCGGCGGAGTGTAGCCAGTGGGCTGCATTTGGATGACCACTTGTGTTTGCAGATTCGGTTGTACTGGCACCAAGCTGCTCTCTTTCACATGTCACCTGTGGCCATTCGCAGTGGCAGAGTTGAGTAGTTGCTGTAGGGATGCAGACTGTGGTTCCCAGACACTAAAATATTTACTCTCTGACCCTTTATAGGAAACGTTGGCCTACCTCTGGTCACATCCCATTTTCATTGATCTATGCTGGTGAAATACATAGATCAAATAGTTTCTGCTGCAGATGGACTGTGTCTCCCCAAACCTCAAAATCATATGTTAAAACCTAACCCCAATAGGATGGAGTTTAGAGACGGGGCCCATAGAAAGTGAGTAGGTTATGAGGGCTCTGCCCTTATAAAAGGATGTGTCCTTATAAAGGACCTCAGAACCTCCCTTACCCCTTCTGCCCTATGAAGACACAGCAAAAGGACAGCTCTCAATGAACTAGGAAGCAGGCCCTCATTAGACAGTGCCTAATTAGAATCTGCTAGTGCCTTGATCTTGGACTCCCCAGCCTCCAAAACTGTGAGCAGCTCATTTCTATTGTTTATAAGTCGCCAAACCTATAGTATTTTGTTATAACAGACCTGACAGACTCAGACAGTTGTCGAGCATCCACGTGGGGGTTATACATTTTGCCTGTAGTCCACAACTGCAACTAACTGTAATAAAGCACAAAAAAAGTAAATAAAAAAATGTTTGATCTATATAATACTGAATATCTCCCCATTTTTTACAATTGGACTTTTTATTTCTATCTGGATGCTGATGTGCAAGTGGCTCTGGGATGCCATGACCCGATGCTCCCTTTCTGTAAAATTTGAAGATCCAATAGTAATGATTTTTTTAATCATTAAAGATGAACTTAAAGGTCTTGTCTCTTCTCTCATACAGTAGAGTTATTACCTTATAACATTCTTTCTAAAAAATTTTTTATTATTTATTGATTAGAGAGAGAGCGGAAAGGTGAGAAAGTGGGGGGGTGAAGAGAGAGAGAGAGAGAGAGGGAGAGAGACAGACATTGCTTTGTTGTTCTACTTGTTTATGCATTCCTTGGTTAATTCCTGTATGTGCCCTGACTTGGAATTGAACCTGCAATCTTGGCATATAGGGCATATGACATTCCAACCAACTGAGCCACCTGGCCAGGGCACCTTATAAAATTCTTGTCTTATGCATGGACTATACCATAGTTAAACCAACAAAACTGGGATATTCTTGCTTTGTTTTATTAGAGATTAAGTACTGAGACTATCAGTTGTGGCTCTTATCTAGATTAAAAGACATATGAAGAATATAGGGGAAAAAATAAGAAAATATAATGCTGAAAAAATAGCTGATACTTAAACCCCCAATCAATGATATCATTCCACTCAAACTATAAATCTGTAGTCAAACAACAAATGTCTGCTATGAGTTATCTCTCTTGGCAGAAGCATTAGGAGCTATTTAAGAACTTTCACTCAGATGCATAATTTGAATATCTCTGAGAAAGTATGGTATTTATTTTCATTGTATTCTGACAACCTACCCATGTGATTATGCATTATGATTATTCTCCTTTTCACAGCTCTTATCACATTTTACAAAATTAATGCAGTTTATTCTCTATCACCATTTAGTAAAAATTGAACATTTTCAATCAGTAGACCTAACCAAACAAATAACCTTATATTCTTTGCATGTTTTTTCTATCTGGGAAGAATTGAATGATTTTTTTCTTTTGATTTAAACAAACAAAAAAGGAAAAGGAAAACAAACAAAAAAAAACCCCAAATTGTCTACAAAAGTAAGTGGGATGTCAAAAATAAAAATAAAAGCTTTCTGATACTCACAACCTTTATGGCAACACTGAGGGATGGTTAATTTAGCACTCAGATATTTTGAAATGGAAAATCTTCAGCATTTTTTGGAGGTCACATTTACCTTGATATTTTCCATTGTGTTCACTGCCTTCTTGTGTTTGAGTCATTCCTTTCCATAGCCTCCCCTCTACCCTGGCAATAATTGATTTGTTCTTCTTCTGGGAAAATGGGCCTGAGAAAAGAAATATTAGATCCAAGAAAATATTGTTAAAAACTGAGCTAATATTTGAAATGTATTGAAAGTCCAATTTGGAATTGGTCTTAATCCCCTAGTTGTTGCCTCCCATTCAGCTGCGCCTCAGCAGGTTGGCCTTTGTTTGTTTGGAGGCTGGCATGATGGATGAGCTGGTACCAGGCCAATGTGTTTAAGTAAAACCTGGGAGTTCCTGGGTTAGCAGAACACAATTCATGTAAAGCCTTGGGAACATCCAGCAGCTGTATTGCTATTTGCACCATCAAGGAAACTAATTGGCCTAAATCACATCCTATTTTTATTTTTAGGAGAGAAAAAGAAATAATTTGAGTGCACTCTCTCAAACTTTGAACCCAATTCTTATTCAAGCAGAAAACTTTGAATTTCCTCCTAAAAACTGTAACAGAAACACATGGAGAATTTATAGTGAAGAATACTCCAGGCTCCAAACTCATTACAGACTTCCCCATCTGGCCTGAGATGGTAAAAAGAATTGCCTTCATTTCACAGGCAAGAAAATAGAGGTGGAGAGAGAATAAATGATTTCAGCAAATTGGAAAGGTAAGAAATTGGGCTTTCGTCTCCTGGCGTTCATTTATCTGTCCTAGAATAGTAAATTTCCAGCATGGGAAGGTTGTGTTTTGTTGTTGCTATGTTGTTGTATTTGTTCACACAGTCCAGATGTTATTGAATGCATGGACTTTACAATATTCTTGGATCAATGATGGAAATCTACAGTGGAGCAACCCATTCAATCTTTGCATACTTTTGATGACTAGAAATTCACCTTTAGATTAACTAGAATTTCTCTGTCTTATCTTCCTTTCAATGGTTCTAGCAGTTCTACTCCTTGGAGCCCTATGGGACAAATTTAAATCTGTGTCACATCCAAGCTATTGGAATATTTGAAGATGGTAATCATATTCTCTTTGGGTTAAAATGTCCTATGCCCTTCAGCATTTCCTTGTCAGTATGGGCTCCAGGCTTATTGTTACTGCGTTATCTGCCTGAGTTCCTTTTAACTAAAACCTGTTCAGAAAATGCAAAGTCTAAAACAAAGATATGACTCTCCAGGAATTGTCTGAACATGGAAGCGTGGGCTTATAAATTTCTTTATTCTATATTGCATGCTTCTGTTGATGCTGACCTTGTATTGAAAACCTCAGTCCCCGTCCTGTGTGTCTCCTTTACTCTCACACCACTACCATACTCACAGCGCTTGTGACACCAGATGTGTGGGGTTTTCTCCCCACATCAAGCAATTCTGCAACAAGAGCTGGGTGTCCTTATAATTTAACTCAGTTCTGACACTGTCCACCTGGAGATAGGTCAGACTCCCCAGGGTAAGGGCTCAGTCTCATGAGACCGCTCCCCACTTCGGATGCCAGACACAGTGGTAAGCGCTCAGGTCACCCATAACTTCCATGTGACTTGGCTGTAAGTCAGAGATTCCCATGACTGTCCCCCTCCCCTCTGTGGATTTAATTATGTGATGGAACAGCTCACAGAACTCAGGGAAACACCAATATTTATCAGATTATTGAAGGTTGTGATAAAGGAGACAGATGAACAGCCAGATGAAGAGATACATACGGCAAGGTTGGGAGGATCCAGAGCACAAGAGCGTCTGTCCCTATGGAGTTGGGGTATGTTGCCCTCCCAGTACATGCACGTGTTTACCAACCTGGAAGCTCCTCAAATCCTACACTTCGGGGGTGTTTATGGAGACTTCATCACATAGGCATCATCAATCATTAATTCCATTTCCATCTCCTCTCCCCTCTTTGGAGAATGGGGCATGGGGCTAAGGATTCCAAGCTTCTAATTATGATGTGGTCTTTCTGGTGACAGCCCCCATCTAGGGGTCACTGAGAAGCCCACCCAAAGTCACCTCATCAGAGCAAATGATGCTCCTAGTGCTCTGATCACTTAGGAATTTATAAGGGTTTCAGGAGCTCTGTACCAGGAATGAGGGACGAAGACCAGATATATATTTCTTATTATAAATCACAATACACAATATCACACACCTGTCTCACTTTTTTTTTTTTGAGAGGTCACATTAGTCTCTTTACTCAAACTCAGTTTACTGTTAATTAAGCTCCTTAAGACCTAATCATATGTTATGCTGCTGTGTCTTATCATTACCTCATCGTTTCAGGCTTGGATGCTTTCCCACTCTAAAATGCATACTCATCTATCTCTGCTGAAGTTGGTCTTTGTCTTATAAAGACCAATTTTTTGTCCAGAGTAACAAACACTTTGACACTTGATTCTAATATTTAGCCATTTTAATATTTATTACCTAGTATTTATTATCAATCTTGATTAATTCTAATAAATAAATATTAAGAATACAATGTTAATAAATTGACATCAAAATATTAATAAGTAATAAAGGAATATGAATTCTAATATTTATTATCCATCTTGAGCTTTGTGTTACCTGAAAATGTGATGAGTTACCATCCCAGACTTAGAAAACTCAAGAAGTAATGCCAGAACTAACGGGAAGAAGGCCTTCTTACTTAGCTATATCCATTGCTTAGTACCATTTGGGTCTGGATATTTAAAAATCATAATCTTCTACCTAAAATATTCTAGTTTCTATTCCCAAACTGTCAAGATCATGGTTACTGACCTCATTAAGTCTTTTGTTAAAGTCCAGGTGTACTGTGTTTGTGTTTGCGGTGCTTTCTGCATGTTAAGGCTTTCCAATAATCCTTTCAAAGTAGAGAAATTACTTCTATTGGCTGTAACTTGTTGATAATGAACCTAAGTTGAGTCCAGTAGTTCTAATGCTAGTGATACTTTATGGAAAGTGAAATGTAGTGAAGACTCATAAAAATTATGAATTTTGGCTCAAATATTTTTAACAGTTTGGGTTTTTAAATATTTTTCAACCCACTACTGCAATTTTCTATTTTCTGTGCTTTAATTTATGAGAACAGTAAGCACATAGGAAACTGATAGTACAACTGTTTTTAAGTAATTCCAATGAAGTGTTCACAAGTTTTTTGATATTGAGAAGCAATAGCTCAAATAGAAATATAAACATCTTGATGAGAACTTTTATGTACTTTGGAGCTACCCATCCACTAAGAGAGCAGACAGAAAAAATCTATGAAATCTAACTGATCCATGGGAAGTTAGTCAAAGAATTTCCAGGAAAGAATAAGAGGAAATATTTTCAGATCGCTGGAGAAGGACTCCTATTATCAGTCTTCATTTCAAAGGGAGTTGGGGTGGTTACCGGCTTTTGTTTTTCTCTGCTTGTTCTCACTTGACTCAACAGATGTTAGCTCTTTTCACAAAAATCAGAGTCATATAATCTTTGGGAAAATCCTTAGCTGTCACTAAATTCTACTTTCAAACAAGGGCATAACTCTGAGATCCCTGACCAATGGTCATCCGGTTTTTTTTTGATAGGTAAATACTTACATGGATTTATTTATTTATTTTTTAAATTTTTTATTACTTTATTGTTGTTCAATTACAATTGTCTGCATCCTCTCCCCTCCCCTACCCCACCCCCTCCAAACCCACCTCCCTCCCCTCCCTCCAGTCTTTACCTGAGTATCTGGTGTGACAGAGCACTCATCACTGATACCGGGACTACTCTAGTTTTAGAAAGGTCTAAGTATTACAAAGCTCTTTTTTTTATAATGAATGGAAATTTGCCTCCCTGCAACTTTCACCCTGTACTCTTGTGTGAAGATACAGTAAGTTCAGTGTTTCCTTTACTTGGAAGCTTTTTAGATTTTAAAGGTGATAATCTAATTTTTTAAAAGTTGGGTGTTTCAGTAGGGACCATAGATCTTTTCCTTCTGCTTGGGTCTGGAAAAAGGGAGAGCTTGCAGCTCCTGTGGAGAAAGCATAAGACAGTTGGACTTGAAATCAACAGACTGCAATTCCTTCTAGTTATTTAAATGTGATTTGGCATCTCTCGTCTTTATGCCTCAGCTTTACCATCTGTAAAATGAGACTCAGAGTATTTCTCCTAATTCATTCAAAAAAATGTTATTGGGGTGTGGTGAGAGAATGAATGCTAAGTATGTTTTAAAAATTATGTGTTTTGTACATATACACACTTCAGACCTAAGAGAAAAACCCAAAGAAGCTGTATCTGTGCCCCTGACCAGTGGTGTGCCTTCTCTGGGCACTTCCCTAATGCCAGTACAATGGGATTCTTTCCTCTGGGCTCTCTCTGTCCTAACTACCTCTCTTCTTCCATTCTTTTCATCTCTGAGTCTCATTTACTTGATTTTTCTTTGAGTCTCAGCCAAGAGCTCTAAAGCCTTTCTTTTAATTGCTTAGGTCCTCCTGTTCATCCACAATCAACAGTCACATTTCTATTAGTAAAAAAAAAAAACTTTAAACATTTCAAATCATAGCTCATATTGCGTTCAACCCCATCCTGTTTCACTGTAATTTCAGTGTTCATGAATATATTTAATCCCTAATTAATATGAAGTAAAATACAAGCTTCTTTTGGGCTTGTCATATATCACCTTATTTTTTCTATTTTCCCTCAAACCGCTTACTTCTGCTCTATAATCCTCATTCCAAATCCTACTTTTATATTACAAAAAAATAAAATAAAATAAAATACGTACGCCTTCTCCTGCTAAGACCTCATTCTAGTTTTTTAGCCTCTGTAACTGTTCAATACCTAGTTCCATTTCCAATTTAAATCAGCCTTTCAAAAGGAATAATACTTGACTAGTCTTTTAATCTGCATACTGTGAGTATAACTAAAAGGGGCTTTAAAAAATAAAAACCAAAAAGCTTTTAGAATTGGTTGAGGGAAGTTACTGTATACATTGAGGATTCTGAATCCTGTTGTTTAAGAAGCACCAAAAATGGGCACCAGGTTGAAATGTTTAGGATGAGCCCAAATTATTCAGGTCTTACTCACCACGCTCACTTCCAAGGCAGAAAGAAGGCCAGGGCAAAAAGGAAAATGTGTGTCCTAACAGACAATATGTTTTTCCTGCTATAATATCATTACCGGTGATGGTAATCACATTGCTCTGAAAAGAAAACAGATTCCCATTTTATTTCATGGTTCTAATGAATAGATCTCCATTTATGCTACTACAAAGTCATTTCAGGGGATGGGCTCTTCTCGTTCAGAGCAGTTAGAGTAATGGATGATCTTTTCTGCAATTACTTGGGAATAATTAAATCTGTGAATTTTGCTGACGACTCTAACAGTTGGGCACTCATGCTTGTTCCTGGAGGTTTATTATATCAATCTAATGGCAGTTCTCCTGCCCAGCCCTGCCTCTATAGATTTATGGATTTAAGGTGCATACTGTCCTTTTCAGAACATCCTCAGTACAGCTGAGAACAGTCAGGGAGGAAAAGGGAAGCA
This sequence comes from Micronycteris hirsuta, assembly GCA_004026765.1. Lineage (NCBI taxonomy): Eukaryota > Metazoa > Chordata > Mammalia > Chiroptera > Phyllostomidae > Micronycteris > Micronycteris hirsuta. The sequence goes on along the minus strand of PVJI01009398.1, from coordinate 5,189 downwards.
TATTTCTGCTGGGATATATTATAACTGTACTTTTATTATGTCCGAGGAAGTCAGAGACCTGAAGAGGTTTCATATGAGATGAAGCTGATTAGCTAGTCAGCAAATACCTAAGGGGAAATAGAGTACCTGGGCATAATCACTAGACTGACCAAGAGTAACTTGGGGGCACTGGTCTTTTCCTATTCCTTTTTGTTTCACTGATACCTAGCATGGTGATTGGCATATGCAGAGTTCTCAACCAGCAATTACTGAAATGAGCAAGGCCTGGGGACATCACACTAAAACTAGGCACCTTGATTCAATGTTTAATTTAGATTTTCATTGTATCATAGGGTTAGAATTTATATTTTCATAGTATGATAGGGTTAAGACTAATTGACCCTCTCTGTTTGGGTATGAATATTCTTACATGAACACAGATGAAGTTGTCTGTTCTAACCTAGAAAACTTGTCTGCATGACTGCCCTCAGAAGCCATAAATATTTCTAATAGCTTGACCATTATTTCAAATACCTAGTTCAAATATGCCAATACACATTATTTTTTTGTTTTCTCCTGATCTCAGTGGGAAATATTTTCTTTTAAACATAATACCTGTAAAATTCCTTTACTAGAAAATAAAGTGCACTCTAAAAGTCTTCTCTCTTCTCTCTCTACTTTCTTGGAGCACAGTAACAACAACCAAAAAGCAGAAATGTGTTTAATTAGCAGTAGAGTATAGGAAAAGGAAGAGAAGAGAAATCGTAGCTTCCAGAAGACGGAGAATGAAAAGGACACGCTCAGCCTGTCGCCTCTGTCTCTGCTCTCACCCTGGCCCTGCAACTCTTGTCAAGAAGGGTGATTGTCCTAGGTGTTTTGTCTCTGTTTCAGAGGCAATAGAATATCAATTCCTTTCTCAAATCCCACCACTGTCATTGCTTTCATCTTGACCAGTGCTGAGTTCTTCTCATCTTGCATAAATAATCTAAAATAGGACAGTGTACCCTAGGAGTGTGATTCTATATTACTGTAACATACCTGTCTTGACAGACTGACTTTTCTCCATGTGTTGCTTTGCCAATTTCCAATTGCATTATTTCTCTTTAGAGAGTGAATCTTAGTTGGCGAAGGTGACTGTTCTTCAATTTGATTCAGAACATTAATTTTTTACTCCCTTTCATCTTCTTGTCATGATGAGCTCAGGCAATTGAGAAATTGTATTTACTCACCCCAAAGTTGAGTTCCTATGAGAAAGACAACTTTTTCTCCTTTTTGTCTGGACTAGATATCTATATTTAAATCACATTTGAAAGAAGGAATGAAAGTAAGAAATCTTGGTGACATCCTTCATTGGTTATTTTAAGGTTTTACTTTTGGGTAAGTGGATAGGAAGAATGTAAGGTGAATGATAGAAAACATTTAAGCTTTGGAGGAAAAAAACTCTTGCTTTAAGTGAGTTTCCTCACTTCTGGAAGATATGAGTTTGAGTAATTTTTTGGTAAGATCATTCTTTTAGTTGTAAACTTACAGAAGTAATCATAAATATTGATTTTCCCTGTAACAGTGGAAATGTAAGAAAAGTCCAGAAAAGGAGGACTACAAAAATAATAGCAAAGTGAAAATATCCTAGACTATTTAAGGAGGCTGTTTGTGGGTATAAATACTCTTGGTGACCAAGCTTGGTCTCTAGGACAGCGGTTCTCAAAGTGTAGCTCTTGGGTCAGCAGCACCAGCAACTCCAGGGAACTTGGTGAAAGTGCACATTCTTGGTCCCACCTCAGACCTCCTGAATCAGAAACTATTAGGTTAGCGTGCTTCTGACGTGAGCTCAAGTTTGCGAATCATTGATCTAGTGCAAGACACATTGCAACCTGTAGACCTGGACTTAAATAGCACCTCTATCACTTGCAATCTCCATACTTTGCACAGATTACATGATCTCCTGGAGACTTAGTTTTCATAGCAATAAGAGGAGATAATTACTTCTTCCTACAACTGGTGTGCAGGTAATATAGCTAGATAAACTTAATATTTATTTAATACTTACTGTGCATCAAGCACTGTGCAAAAGGCTTTACCTGTAAGGACTCATTTAGTTCTCACAACTACCTGATGAGACATGACGTTTTACAAGTGAGGCAATGGAAGCAGAAAGAGACTAAATAACCTGGCCAACCTCAAACAACTTGCAAGTGATGGAGACCAGTTTGAGCCAGTCAGAATCCAGAGCTTTTTTTCTTAACCACCTGCTATATATAAGGTGCCTGACACACAGTAGGGACCTAATAAATGTTTATTCTCTTTCCTGTTTCATCCTCCTTGGATGCTGTTATAATTAACTGTGGAGAATTCATTAATTGCCTCTTCAGTCTGTTTTTATCAGTAGGAAAATTTTAACTGGAATGTAAATTGAAAACCAAATCAATGGAGATTCAAATTAATGCTTGTAAGAGTAATTTGGGGGCATTTGAGGGAGCCGGTATAAGGAAACCTGAGGTCTTGAGTCCTCTCTCTGCTTTATGAGTTTAGCGTGGAAGAGTTCATTAGAAGCTGGGCCCGTGGTTTGCAAACTTTTTGGCACCATGTCCCCTTTGCACTCTTACAGATTATTGGAAACCCCAAAGAACTTTTGTTTATATGAGTTTACCCAGTCAGTATTTACTGAAATATGAGAAATTAAAATAGATATTGTTAAAATGCTTATGTAATTTATTTTAAAATAATAGTTGCATCTTCACATAACATTTTTAAAGAAACATAACTATATTTCTAAAAGAAAGTCATTATGGGAAGAGTGGTATTTTCCCTAAGTTATTGTAAACCTCTTTCATGTCCAGCTTAATAGAAGACAACCGGACTCCCAACTGCTTCTGCATGCAATCTGCTGCAGCATCACATGCCAGGCAGCCTCTGGGGGCCTCCCCTGTAAACTTGCAAGGTAAATAATTTCTTAGTACTATAAATACTATTTTCTTATAATTTCTTAATATTATAAAATAATTTCTTAGTATGAATTATTAATCTCTTAGTATAAGTAGCACTTAGCATTAAGTATTCTTATAATTTTTACTATTATAATTTCTTAGTATTATAAAAAATTTTAGTAAATAATTTTAGTATTATAAACAATTTTTTAGTATTATAAAAATAACATTTTTCATATTATTATAATTTCCTAGTATTGTTATAAAAATAGCAAGTTTTATATCACAGTTTCTCTGAAAGAGCCTTAGGATTACCAGGGGTCACTGCGTCACACTTTGAGAACCCTCTAGGCTACTCGATAGTTGCAAGTGCACAGTTCATCCAGAGTACTCTACTCTAAACCTTTCTCTTTCATCTCGGTAGCAATTTGGGGGCACTGGCTTATCAGCTAATAATTAATCAAAATGAATTCATTTACATGAAACTATGCCAGGAACCCCAAAGAGTAAGACACTAATACTGTGGCACAACTGCAAAATATGAACACACTTTATTTTGATTAACTTATCATTATTAACTCTGACCACTGAATAAAACCAGTTACAGCATCAGTGGAAGTGGAGCAGACATCCGACAGTGAGAGAGAGGATAGGTGAGCTTTCATGACAAAAAATAGTCATACTCACCACTCATACATGCTTCCGAGTGCCTGAAAAGTCCACCTGTGTCTACCATTTCTACTTCTGTTGGGTGATACGTGGAAGTTTAGTATTTCTGTTCTTATTAAACAGTGTGCTCGAAATTGAGTTTAAGGAATATCTGAAGTTTACTAATGGTAAAGTAGATCTGTTCCAACAAGTATTTTTAGGTACCAGTCTTTGTGCAAGAAAATGAATAGACAACTCACCTTAGCCTTCTCGAGGCTTATTTTTAGTCCACAGGGGTGGTGTGAAGTGAGGATGACATGACAGAGTGAAGGGAACGTTTACCAGTTCTGCTCTATATCTGGGCATTCTACAGAGAGATTTAAGACAGCAACTAGTTATTTTCTTACCTCCTGTTTCAAATAACCAAGAATTGCACTCTGTCAAGAAAAATATGTGAATAAATTTGCCACAGCATCTTTGTTACTTCATATGCTGAATTTCTTAAACTCTGTACTTCACATGTGAATATGATATACTTATCCACCACTGTTTTGATGTTAAGAAAGACAGAATATACTTTGCTATATGAGTATAGAAGAAGTTTATATACTTCATACTAAATAAATATACGATATTCCCGGTTTCATTTCAGTGTCACTGTTGAGTCTGGTGCAATTACAATAGGTGAAACAGATGACTCATGCTATAATAACACACAACTTAGCCAGAAGTGGTACATAAAATATGTACAATGAACATAGTGTTTAGTATAGTATAGATTACATATGGCATGTTTGGAAGGTATTTTATAAGCACATCTGAAATTTTACATCATTTCTAACAGATGGGAAATAAACAGTAACAGGAGCTATTAATTTTTCTTATTATACATTGGGAGAAAAGGGGAATTGATGTTAGGAAAAACATACTGAGGCTAAAAAACTATATCAAATGTTTTTAAAACGCATTTTAAAATCTTGAGAAAAAAGTAATAAAAAGTAAGTTGAAAGAAATATTTCATCATCTGTTATTGTAGTGGCAGCCCTAAAAAATCAGTTGCTGGTAGGTAAGAAAAATATTTTCTGATTAAAATATAGCCAGCTGGTTTTTGAGATGCTAGGAACAAGTTTTTGCTGAATAGATAAAGTGGAAGAAAACTTTACAAAATCAATGCAAATTAAGACAAAGTTCAAGTTGCAAACACTGGTTTAGATTTGAAAGCAGTTGGTCAAACACACATACACACGCAATGGACTGTGTGACGATACCTTTTCATCTTGTCACGTTTGTTCAACAGTGTAGTTCAGGCTCTCACCGCCTTTCCCTGATTTTTGCTACTTGCTGCCTCCAGACCAGTAAACCAGAAACAAACCTTTTCCTGCTATGCCTACCCCTCTGCATTTCCTCCACGGTGATCCCCTTGCAAATAGACATGGTCATGTTGTAACAGGGATATTATAACCTTAGAATATTTTGAGTCCTGTTAAAAAATGTAGTAAGTAGTAAAATAGAAACAGGCCTGGAGGGCAAGCTGTGACTCCTAGCCAAATGTTAGTGAGATTGTAATCTGTAAATAACTCTTTGTACCCTGCAGCTTTTGTCAAATAGCTTAAGGGTGCTTGCTAGGTTTGCAGTCAT